>JANHFO010005339.1:0-12389 GCA_032468095.1 Pareas carinatus
TCAAAGTCCAAGTTGCTTAGATTTCTATTCTAGAAAGTAGGCTAATGGAACAACAAATTTAATTTACAAGAAATTAGATTGTAATTGAATAAGTGAAGAACTTTCTAATATTAAGAACAGTTTTCACCATGAAATTAATAACGTTGCACAAAAGCAGGCTTCTCTTTGTTGAATACATTCAAACTCAGGTCAAATACTTTAATTTGGATTCCTGCATTGAACAAACACCAGTAGCCTAAATGGCTGTTTCTCAGTCTATACCCCCATTCAGTTTTACTCCAGAACACAGTGAACCTTTGTGAACATTAAACATAATTTGTCTCTTTAATAGCTATGGATAGGCAAGATGTTTAGAAATGATCATGTCTGTTAGCTGTTGAGCATTCTCCATTCTGTCATGTACTGTTTTTTCCCATCTGCCTTATCAATGATTATTAAAATATGTGCTATTACTAACCCTTCCTTTATTTTTCTCTCTTCTTCTACTCTACAATTATCAGCTAGGTTACAGGAATCTACAGGCTCCCTTTCCAAACTTTCTAATTCTACAAAACAGTTTTATGTAGCTTTATCATTCTAATTTTATAAAGCAGCTTTTGGGCAGTCTGGTATTATTAACCTTCAACTCTCTGTATCCTCTGCTGGCTGATGGCTATGGTGTCTGTCTCTGGATCCACATGATAGCAGAGTTCCAAGCTGTAGCTTACAGAGGATCTTGCTTCTCCCCCCCTTCTCACTATGATTAAAGCAGTATTGTGGTGCAAGCTCTACCACTGTGGAATATTGTGGCATATGCAAAAAAAAAGAAAATGGGTGAATGAGACTTCTGCCATACACTACGTTTCTCAGCCTGAATCCCCTTTGCTGCCTTGGTGGATGGCATTGGTTACAAAATACCATATCTAAAACCATGCAAAACACAACCACTCAGAAAAAGAGGTATGGACAGTTGGATTGCTGCCCTCAATATTGCTACTCTTTAGAAATAGCATCATGTTGAATGAACCTTAACTTCACACATGACTTGACTCTCTTCTGTGTTTTGGCTTTGTGTGAGCATGTGAGAATGTGTGATTTGTATTGTCTCACTAAACTCTGATGTCTTTTTTTCTCCCTTTCTGCTTGCCTGCTGCTTTCATTCTGTAGCATTGGTATTTGCCATTCATTTCACCTTCTGCATCTATGCATCTCATGGTAGGTTTTAGGTTTCTTAATCTGAGACTAGACATTTCTGCTGTATGAAATGAGATTTTAATAAGTCTTAAGCAGGGTGTAGTAATGTATATAGCTGGTCCTTTATGTACCTTTTAAAACCTTGACATTTTCAACTCCTAATAGGAAAGCATTTGTGTAGCAAAGAATTGATGGATTGATTATTCACTTCAAGTTTAGGGATGGGTGGAAGATACAGCAAGTATTTTTATTTTTATTTGTTGATGGCATTTACATTTCTGCTAAAAGTTGATTAGCTTTGTGGTTCCTTTGAGTTTTTAAGTGAATATTATTGAAACAATGAAAGTTTAAAAAAAGGTACTCTTAAGGGTTGGACACTTGGAATCTGTCAAATTTCTTTCTTTTCTTTTTCCATCTCGAAAAAAGAAATTCAATTTTGTGAAATTGTTCTGAAAAGTACCACTGATCCATTGGTTGGGCCAAGCTATTGATTAGGTCTGGCCATAGAGAGCATGTGACTCCATTGTCCCAATAGCTTCACTGTTTCTTCTGTAGAAGTGCCACTTGAGCCAAATTCTATCCTCACTCAAGCAAGTATTGATTAATGAACACAGGGGCAGTTATTATGCCAAGAATATTAAGGATTGGATAAGAATTTATGGGCTGAGCTATGTGCTGGTGGCTTATCTTCAAATCATAGCAGAATTGCTGATGCTAAGGAAAAACAGAAGTCTCTCCCCATTTTCTATTTCTTCTTTGTATTTGCCTGCTAACAGTTTAGGACAGAGTTGTTTTATTTATTCTTCTCGCTCTCATTCAGAACTTACGGCCCATGCAGAATTCATGTTCTTCACTATTCTGGTGAAGCAGGTCTTCTTGTCCACTTTTTTCTTGTGACAAACTAAGCTGCGCCTGGGTCAGCCCCTAATATTTGCACCCTTTTTTGTCTGCTATATGCTAAATATGTTATGAATTTGTTTAGAGCTCGGAGCTCTTCACTTTGACGTATGGGGCTTTGGTCACTCAGCTGTGTAAGGACTACGAGAATGATGAAGATGTCAACAAGCAGCTTGACAAAATGTAAGTAACAGAGAAGCAGATTGCGTATTCTCAGGTTACAAATGTCAGAAGCTCCTTTTCAGTGGGTTGCCCGCTTGTCAGAATAAATCTTAATTTTTCCCTGTCCTTGGAATTGGGAAAATAAATGAGCATGAATTTCCTTCCTAAAGCTTCAGCGTCTCTCCCTCCAGTCTGATCTGCTTTATGTGATCACAGTTTCATGGCATCTCGCTTTTGACTGCTTTAATAGGGGCTACAACATAGGTGTTCGACTTGTGGAAGACTTTCTAGCGCGATCCAATGTTGGGAGATGCCATGACTTTCGAGAAACAGCAGATGTAATTGCAAAGGTGATGCCTCTTTTTGACTATTTGAACTATAACTATGTATTATGAACACAATTTTCTCAGCACAAAACAAATTTCACTGTAGTCCTTGTTCAGTTGTTTTCTGGAATTGTCTCTAATCTTTAAATAAGACAAAAGTGAAGTAATAATAAGCTAAGAGTGTTTTTATTATCAAAGCTGGATGTCTTTTTGACTTGTTACCAAGAAGCTAAGTAAGATCAGATGATTTTGTAACAGGAAAAATGAATCAGAAAGTCTTTTCTTCTTCTTAATATAAGGCAATGGTCTAAATGTTACCAGACTGTTTTCAGAAAGGGAAGGCATCAGACATAATGCAGAGAATTATCAGGATCAGTATTTTCTTGTCTAATCTGGTGTGTGGAAAAGAGTATGTCACACTGAAGAATTGCTGGTGTTTGTTTTTTGTTCATTTGCTTGTCGATGTGTAAAAACGATAGCTTGCTAAATCTTTCAACCTTTGAACCTAGCTTTTATCTCATATTTGTTTCACTTGGTAGGTAGCATTTAAAATGTACTTGGGTATCACACCAAGCATCACAAACTGGAGCCCAGCAGGTGATGAATTCTCCCTTATCTTGGAAAACAATCCACTGGTGGATTTTGTGGAATTACCAGACAACCATTCCTCTCTTATTTATTCTAATCTCTTATGTGGAGTGCTACGGGGAGCCCTGGAAATGGTGAGAAGAAGGAGGCCTGTTGAACCAATGGCTCTGAGTGGCTGCTTTTAATGGAATGCATAACTACGAGTAATGGGTAGTATTCATTTGGTAATATTAGATTTCTATTAGGGCTGTGAATCTGAGAACTTCCATTGAATCAACTGAGATATTTTCCAACTTTTCCATTTAAAAAAGATTCTCTACAAATTTTCTCCATATATTCAGGTGCACTCGTAAAAATGTTAGTTTGCAGGCTGTTACATAGTATTCTGAAGGCCAGCACAGGGTTCTCATTTATCAGAACTGGAGTACCTGGGTCAGTTCTATGTATTGCATTTATGGGCCATCTCTAGATAGCTCACAGTCACACTCTGCAGTATCAGTGAGGGTGACTTTGGAACTTTTCATCATTTGTTCTTAAGAGCACTTTGTGATAATGAACTCCATCAAGAGAGTTCCAAAACTCCCAGGGAAAAAACACATCACTTGCAACATATAAAGGTCACTAAAGGCGGTGTAGTAAGACTGTAAAGTGAGAGGAGGATGACTTTTAATAAACAATGGGATGTATCTCGGCATGTGTTGTACCTCTCTTTAGAGAGATTTGACATTTAGGGAGCTGTTGTGGGTAAATATCTCAAAAGTGTGAACTTTCCTCTCTTTTATCATAGGTACAGATGGCTGTGGATGTCAGATTTCTTCTGGACACCTTGAAAGGAGATGGAGTCACAGAAATAAGGATGAAATTCATCAGGCGGATCGAAGACAATCTCCCAGTTGGAGAGGAGTGAGTCTTGAGCAGCCTTCATACTGGACTGGAAGGAATGAAGTAACTGAACCTGAGCTTCATTAGCATATAGTACCTTGTGTACTTCGAGACACTTGACTGGTTAAGACATCGATTCATTTGAATTATTCTGTTTCATTTCCACAGATTTCTATTAAAAGCTTTTGTAGGATGTGGAACACTTTTCATATTTATCAGAAACACAATCACCTTTTCCTTGTTACCACACTTAGTTGGTGTGGTAACATGCAAAAATAGAGGATATTAAAGCCCTGTAATTTTGAACATTGGGCCCAGTGGAATAATTCTAGATGCCATTTTTGTTTTGTAGTATGTGAAGAATTTCAGCACTATGTCCCCGCCTTTGTTGGTCATTTTTTCTTCATGGGGAAGCTATGCCTAATAGCACAGAATGCATTATATGATTTGAAAGAATTGGAAGCTGCTAATTGGACTTGTTCTTTTATTTTTGCCATTCAACAGAACGCATTCATTTTGAACCAAGAGCCGGATCCTTTTTGACAGTACTGAAGAAAGTATGTCATTGAAACTGAACAGTATAGAATCCCAGTTGGTTGGGTGTTCCCAGTTTCATCTTTGTCTTCCTAATTGGTTGGCCAAAATAGTCTCCATGCAGCAGTGATGCAAGGCTCAAGCTTCAAATGTTTATATAAGTCAGAAAAAGCTTTCAGATGATATTCAGTTTGAGGGCTTCTTCCTTATCGCACATTTGATTTTGGCAACTAATTGAACAGTTGTTCACACCAGCTTCATTTTTTAAAGTTTTAGGCAAAGAATGTTTCCAAAAAGTTGCTGTTGGGCACCTGTGCTGAGAGTATAGAGGTGGTAGTAGCATGATTCATGTGCATTCAAGTTTTTCTTAAGAAACACAGGTTCTCAAGAGTGCAGAAAGAAGGGTATAAACACTCTTGTGTAATAGACCAATCAGGGTACTTATATGTTGGATGACTGAAAGGAATTTGAAGAGCACCTTAGGATAACCTAGTAGTGAATATTCACTGAGTTTGTCATCATGTGTATTTTATGAGGTTCTAAGCTTCCAGAACAGCCATTGTTGCATTTCGTGGATAAATCTGTACACTTCACGAATTTGCGTGGAAATCTTTTGAATTGAGGATCCCATGGAGAATGTATGCATTAAATATAGAAATGCCTGCCAAACTTGAAGATGCACAAGAGGCATTCTGTCTCCTTAAAGAAGAATGGAATCCATTATCCTAATGTTGGTGAAAAGATTGCGGTACCTCGTTCGTTAGAGAAATTAATTGTTTGAGATACTTTATGATTTTTTTGTGTGACATCAACTGAATGGTATTTTAAAAGTTGGCAGAAGGAGCTTTAATTATTCGGTGACTTAGTCTTGAAAATAATGCTCTGGGTAACATGCACAGTGGGAGAAAGAAATGGCTTACCTAATTGTAAGAAAATGAAAACCAAACAGTTGCTTTCTCAAGACGGGCCATTTTTAAGGGTATCTTGCTCACATTTTTTCAGCGCTTTTCTATAATTTTTCTCAGTTGCAAAGAATGATGAACTTTCATCAGCTTTATAGAGGCAATGGAAAAGCATGGGTTTTTTGGTGTCATTAAGGTTGAAAATGTGAGTGTTTCTGTTTCAAAATAACTCATTCTGACTGTTGGAGAATTCTAGCTATTTTTGTTCTTTCTGTGATATTTTTCATAGTTTTAAAAAATTACACTGATCTATAGCTGTTTGGTGAATATTGATTAGTTAGATGCAATTTATACCTTTTTATTTGTATATGGGATATATTTTATATGTTCCATTTTTGAAGGTATTGTTTTGAAGCTCTTACATTAAAGATACTCTTAACTACTTTCTTAGCTGTCCCACTATTGAATTAAAGTATAAGGTAATAGACTCATAGCTAATTTTATTAAATTTTATCCTACTTTCCCCTAAGTTAATCTTCTCTATTTTTCCACAATGGAATGTAGATTTTATTGATTAATACATTGATTGCATTTCTATGGCCATCTATCTCACAAGGAACAACTGGATGGTGTGCAACAACCAAATAAAAATAGTATATAAAAATAATTATAAAAATATAAATTAATCATTAAAATTAAATATTAAAATATACAACTCTAAAACATGGAGAAGTAAATATATCAACCACATCACTGGAGCTGTCGTAGAATGTTACTGGTTCTCTGGGACTCCGAAACCTGCTCACATAACAGATCTTGAGGATCTTCTAGAATGTTAAGAGGAATGAAGCTAACCTTGACTTCAGGAATGGGAGAATAGTCCACTCAGATAGATGCCATGGCAGAGAAGATCCACTTCCTGGAAGACTACTAAATGTAAATCCCTAGCTCAGGGGTGGGCAAATATGGCCCCTTTATGACTTCAACTCCCAGAATTCCTGAGTCAGCCATGGGAGAGAGAGTTGAAGTCCACAGGTGGCACCTGCTGCATGTTTTCTACTGCATCTAATGGGATGGACTGATTTAATTGTGGACAGTTCTATGCCTTGAAAGACTTTAAAAGTTAAAACCAATGTCTTGAATTAGATTCAGAAACAAACTGAGAGCCAATGTGTGTTGTGCTGTTGTAGGGCAACACATAACTGCCATACTGCTGCATTCTGCACAGTTGAAGCTTCTGGATACTCTCTTAAAGGCAGCCTCATTACAGTAGTCTGATCTGGAGATGATTAGCGCATGAGTGCAGAGCCCTCAATCTAGGAGCAGGCACAATTGGCAGCCAATATGAAGCTGTGTAAAACAGCGACCCCAAATCTTTTGGGTACCAGGGACCAATTCTGTGGAAAAAATGTTTTCCACGAACCAGGGGTGTGTGGTTTCACGCACTACCTAGAACCCACACATGCGCAGATGAAGCTTCACTTGCATGGCCCGGTTCCTAACGGGCTTTGAACTGGTACTGGTCTGCAGACCAGGGATTTGGGACCTCTAGGATAAAGGCCCCCTAACCACAATTGTCATCTGCTATTCAAGGACCACCAAATAGTGCAACAGTTCTGTGCATTTCCATTCAGCGTGAAAGATTGAATAGTCCTAGAACCAGCAGGCTCCAAAATCCAAAGCCACTCAGTCTTGCCATGGTTCAGCTGAAGCCTGTGGTTCCCTATCCAGATCCTCATAGCCTCCAGGCCATAGAATAGGACATTCATGGCATCACTTAATTTGCCAGTGGCACTGTTATATAACTGGGTGTCGTCAATGTCCTGAGGATACCTCACCCCATGGCAACAGAGGTACTCGCCAAGCTGCCTTATACTGATGCCGCAAAAGAGAGAAGAGCACCACACCCTGTGCCACCTCACAAAGCAGGTGCCAAGAGGAGACCTCTCCAATCACAAACTGACAGGAATCCACCCCAGAGAGGCAAACCAGCCCACCACCATGTCGTCTCCATCCTCTGGGCCAATCCAGAAGCATGCCAGGTCAATGATATTGAAAACCACCGAGAGATCGAAAAGGACAAGGATCAGCACACGACCACCATTCCACTCGCAACAGGGATCTTCCAAAAATACAACCAATGCTGTTTCTGTCCCATATCTACATTTGAATCCTGGCTGAAAAAATTCCAGATGATTTGCTTCATCCGAGGTCCTTTGAAGTTGTTGCCCAACCATTTTCTCAGCCATATTGAATGCCCAAGACCACAAGTCTGGGAAATTCCACTGCGAGTTCAGAAATGGAGCTCAGGCAGGGAGGTTGTCTGTGGCAGGAAAGCTGGTACAACAGCAACAATCTCAACTGATCCTTAGAGCCTAACCTAATGAACAAGATCCCACATCCAGTGACCTGAGGAGAGTAACGCTGAAAGACATAAGAGTTGACTGGATGATGATCTGATGTATTATTTGTATACTATCTGCCATTCTGCAGTACTCCTCTTTATACAATTTAAAAATTAAGATGCATTAAAAATTAAAAGATAGATCAGAGATTGTAAATAATGGATTGATACCATTGGGAGATGCTACTTGCCAAGGTGAATAAAAATGGCTTCAGTGCTATTATTCTAAGCCTAATCCCCACTCAGAAGACCATGTCCATTCAATTAATATTGTCCCTGGTGTTAACTGTAAACCTTTTAGCTGGTTTTATTATCTTTTAAAAGGATGGAAAGAGAGCTCTGTGGTGTATTTATGCAAATAGATAGTAAAAATTGGCCCATGTCTGTTTTTTGTAGTCTTGTTTTATACTTTTGTAGATTGTTTTCAGCAGGGGAATGTAAAAAGCTAAAACCTGTCATGCTGTATTGTGTCAGGACAACAAAAACATCTCTGTAGAACAGCCCTCCCTTCACTTGACTCAATTAACATAAAACAAAAACCAGTGTGCTTCTAATTTGGATAATTGCTTTTTCAACTTAAATTGCTGGTGCTTGATGGCGTTTAAACAGTGTAGTGCTGGGATTTTATTTTATGTTTTCACAGTTACGAATCTAATTTTGGCTTTCTAAAACCAATCTCTGTTGCCTCTGTTGATCCCTCATAGAAAATGTATGATGTAAAACGATTTAGCTCCAAGATGGATCCCTCCTGTACTTTCTATGAAACATCATGCAATGTCTGATAGGGTGCTTTCTTCATTTTGTGGTGGCAGTGAGTTGAGTTTCTTCCCTGGGTTTTTAACTAGTAGTTGAAAATGTTTCCTTAATAATGATGGATAGCTAAACTTTTTTTATTGTTAATGCTAATAGGAAGCAAATTTGTTCTGTCTGCATAGACTGGAGAGACTCTGTGCATGCTCAATGATAGAGACAAGTCTGAGCTTTTGTAGCTTATTGACAAGAGGGAGGGGTGAAGGGTCCAAGTACAGTATAGGCTATTTGTTTTTGAGTGATTGATGCTGCTTTAAAATTGAACACCCTATTGGGGTCCTTTCTGCTTTTAATGCTCAGCATTTAATGAATTAGTAAGTCAACTGTTTACAGAAAACATCTCTGCATAATCTCTGATCCTCTCAACATTCCCTGTAGAATTTTCTATCAGTAAAACATTTCAGGGGGATGAATTCTGAGCCAAATGGCTCCCACTGGCTCTAGACAGGTATATTTCTCAAAAATGATTTGAGATCTTTTTATTTCTTGGAGTTTGGGCCAAGGAAGAAATGTTGCCACCCTTCTATTGGCAAATTAGAGAAGCAGAAAGCTATTTTAGAACAGGGTAAACATCATACAAAGGTTTCTCAAACATCTTAACATGCTCAAAACCTAACCTCAACTTCAAAAATCTTACATTTAGGTCTATCAGAAACACAAGATTAATGAAACAATTTTTATGTCACCCTGTGTCTATGAATGAGCAAAATTTAAGCAAGATGCATGGAAGAGACAGTTTTGTAAAGGGATGAAAAACAATCTTGGTGAATCTGGAGGTTGAGTCATCACAATTGGACTTCTTTTCTTTTTGACTTGAAATATTTCACTGCTTTTTTTTCTCAAACCAAAAAGAAACTAAATCCAGTTGCCGTGATTCAACTTCCAGTCAGCTTTACCTGGAGGACTGAGAATTATATGAAGATTCTTCATATGAACATATGAAGAATGGCTGCAGGAATTGGGTATGGCCAGTCTAGAGAAAAGAAGGGATGAGGGAGGGGTGACATGATAGCAGTCTTCCAGTATTTGAGGGGCTGCCACGAAGGAGAAGGGTTCAACTTATTTTACGAAGCACCAAAAGGCAGAACCAGAAGCCATGGATGGAAACTGATCAAGGAGAGGAGCAGCCTGGCATTAAGGAGAAACCTCCCAACTGTGAGGACAATTAACCGGTGGAAGATCCACCCCCTGCCTGAAATGGTACAGGGTCTCCTGCTTGGGCAGAGGATTGGACTAGAAGACCTCCAAGGTCCCTTCCAGCTCTATTCTGATTGCCTTCCTTCTTCATTGACAATCTTGGTGGATATAGTGAACTAATGAAATGAGAGGAATGTCTGAACTGTGCAGCCAACCCTTTGTGGTGCAATCCGCTCAATAATATGCTGGAAAGGAGCAGTTTTGGAAGCAGCGTATTGATCTGCCTTTCTTGCATTGCCCTCATTTTGGCGACTGTCGTACTTGTCTCTCGTACACCTACCAGACGGGGCACCTGAAAAGCGCTCCTTGCTCCTGCTTAAGTTGGATTTCTGCAGCTCTCAGACACCCAACATTTCTAAAAATCCCACTGCCGCAGGTTATTCAAGGCAACACCATACAGGGGAAGGGAGGGGCTTTGCTTTAAATACAAAACAAATGTCATCGGAGAAGGGAGGCGGAATTGGGCTCTAGGCAGGGGGAGCTGACAGTCGGGTTTGTTGCTCTCCTGCTAAAAGGGCAGAAAGCAGATGCTCAGCCCCCCCACCTCTGCCCACATCGTTGCTTCACTCACAAGACGGCTGCTGCTGCTGCTGAAGCTCCAATGTTCAAAGACAGCAACAAAAAATGTGGTTTTTATTCTGCCTCCTTTGTGAAAGTTGAAAAGTGGGAGGAAAAGCCACATTTTGGCACAGAAAACGCAGAATTTCTTGGCACAGAAAAGGCAGTAAACTTGCACAGCCGATGCTGGCGCTGGTTTGAGTCAACCCTTCCCAGGCGGTTTAAAGAGATTTCCTCCTCTGAGGCCAAAGATGAAGACGCTTGGACTTGACACCAATTCATTGGGGGTGCAACTGACTAGTAAATGCTTCCATCCTGTTGGAATGGGGTTTTGTGTGAACAGCATGCCGTCACGGAAGTGCGCCCTCCCACCCGAATACAGGGAATCCGGGGCACACAACCATTCACTTAGTGACCGTTTGAAATTATAACAGCACTGAAAGAAGCAACTTGTGACTGTTTTTCGCACATGACCATTGCGGCATCCCCATGGGTCAGGTGATCAGAATTCAGGCGCTGGGCATATGTTTGTGAGAGCTGCAGCGGTCCCAGGGCAATGTGGTCGCCATGAGGGAGTTTCCACTAGAAGCAAGGTCCATGCAGGTGCAGATTTACTTAAGCACAGAATCAGAGTCAGAATCCGAATTTATTTCGCCACGGGTGTCGGGACACACAAGGAATTTGTCTTCAGTGAACACGCTCCATACCTACATACAGCTGTGATTACAACAAGGATACAATCAAAGATACGTTTTCATAGGCAATTGAAGTATATAAGCATAATCACGATAATTTGTATATATAGGCATAATCAGTTGTGTATATAAGCATAAGTGTTACTAGCTTAACAACTGCAGTGATTCACTTAACAACTGTGGCAAGAAAGATTTTAAAATGGGGCAAAAGTCACATAACAGCTGTCTTGCTTAGCAGTGGAAATTTGGGGGCTCAGTTGTGAGCAAGTTGTGTCACTTGCACAGAAAAGGTCCGGTTCTTTTCTGCCTCCACCTTCTCGCTGGCCTCCTGAGTTGGCTGCCTTGCCTTGAAGCAGGAATGACCGGTGTTGATGCTAAAATGCAACTCTTGTCATTTCTCACCAGAAGCCATGCGGGGTGGATCGTGACTTCATGCATCGAAAACGTTTTGGCGTTGACCCAGACCTCTTTCCAATAGGTAGGAAATCGTGAGGGATTATAATTCTGGCAGGATTGTTTGAAGACAAAGGTGATCATGCATACAGTCCTCCACTTAAGCACCCTTCGTTTAGCAACCTTTGGAAGTTATAACAACACTGAAAAAAAAGTTGACAACTGTTCCTCACATGATTGGCACGGCACGGTTACATGATCAAAAAGCAGGAACGTGGCAATCGGCATGTGTTTATGATAGTTGCAAGGTCCCAGGGTGATGCCCTCACCATTTGCAATCTTCCCAGCCAGCTTCCAACAAACAAAGTCAATTGGGGTAGGGTGGGGAGAGAGCATGACTCACTTAACAACTGGAGTGATTTGTTGATTAACCGTGTCAAAAAGGATCATAAAATCAAGCACAACTTACTTAACAGCCTTGTTTAGCAACAAAAATTCCGGTCCAAATTGTAATCATAATTTGAGGACTATCTTTGATGTTAACAGGAGAAATCCCTGGAAAAGGAAGGGAGATTCTGATGGCCATTTCTAGCTTATTATGCTGTCACCAGCGAGCCATACCCCCAACCCCAGATGGTCAAGGTAGTCGAAACTCGGCTCCAATTGAGATATTGAGGCACGAGACAGATATCCTACAAGCACCTCTTTTTTCTGACATTTAAAAAAATAGAATAGAATTTATTTATTGGCCAAGTGTGTCTGGACACAGAAGGAATGTGTCTCCGGTGTACATGCTCAATACTTACATACAGGCTACAATTGACAAACTGGTTACAATCATAAGGCTATAATTGACAAACAATGATTA
>JANHFO010005341.1:5527-28940 GCA_032468095.1 Pareas carinatus
ACAGACAGACAGACAGACAGACAGACAGACAGATAGATAGATAGATAGATAGATAGATAGATAGATAGATAGATAGAATGTAAGAGAAGGTCAACAATTGCTCCTAATCTTTTCTTACACATAAAGACAGTTAAAAGGTTACAAAAAAACAGTGTCTTTATCACTGTCTTCAGAGATTTGATGGAAAAACCTGGCAGGCAATATTTGAAACCCAAGCTGGAAGTTGTTGCAGTAGAAAGAAGCTGGGAAATATAAACATACATACATGTTTTTAATATAAAGTGACTAACAGTTATACTCGCTTTGAAGATAACAGCTGACTCTATGACCAAGAGAAATAAAAAATAATAATGTGCTAGTTTACCAAGAGCAAGTGGTTTATTAATATGCTAGACTTAAAGACAGATTGCTCCTATATACCTAGAATGTGGAATGGGAAGTACAGATATATTTTTAAAATAGCTTCTATTTCTTACCAAAAAGAAGTGGTTTCAAGCTGAGAGTTTTCATAACATGGATTTTGTTAGGAACCAGTTGCAACTTCTGTTTATGGCCCACCTTTAAAAGATAGTAAAGTAATGAATTAACAAGTTTAATCCTACATGAAGAATTATGTCACACACATGTTAAAAGAGTTTTGGTTGTGATTTGGTCAAAAACTTTCACCTGATGCATCAGAAAACTTTAAGTTTTCCGGATAGGACACAGTGATGATATTGAGCAGTAACATGTTTAACTAAACTATAAAAGGATACACAAACACTGGCATGCCTAAAAATAAGCATACTGTAAATTTAAACTCTTTTCACTGGAGAGAAACAATATATGAATTTGATAAAATATTATTAATGTAAAGGTTTGTTAAATATTGCCAGTAACGAAGATGGACATGAAATAAACTGGCGCTTCCTGCTCATCCTCGCCGCCTCCTGGCTTTCATTTGCCAGCCTGTGCACCAGTCCTCCAACTTTCATAGCCCTCTGATCCATCGCACGTCTCGCTGGCCCAGCTGACAGAACGCAAAAAGGGAAGGCAGGGCAGGGCAGGCCCGGAGGAGGAAGAGCCTACCGCCCGAGGAGCTACTTTCTGGGGTGGGGCCGATGACCGTTCCACTCTGGGAGACACGCAAGCATGGCAACAGCCCCACTTCTACCTTTTGCTTGTTAGAGACCTAAGGGTGGCTCTGGCTGTTCTGGGAAGATGTTGGTGGAGCAACCTTCCCCGTTCTGTTAAAGCCATTGTTCAGGAGCTGAAAGCCTGTTCTGTCTAAAACTTTCACTGAGAGGCTTTCCTTCTGCCCCCAAGCTGATCAGTGCACCGCCCCCAGACAGCTGAGCTGTCAGGCAAGCCCCACACCCCAGCTGTCCGCCCGGAGGAGACCCCTGAGTCTCTTCCATCCCCTCCCCCCATAGCAAACAAGCATACCCTTTACCCTGGTAAAACACTGAATATAAGAAATACCCTGAATACAGGAACACCAAAATACGAAAAAACCTGCGTCTTATAATCAATATAATACGGTAGTTCATGGGGACAACATTCTTTCCATGCTGATTAAGACAAAATGTTGAAACATTTGCAAAGAATCTTTGGAGAATGCTGGAATAGTTAGTGGAGTTGTTCTTGTTAGAAAAAAAAGGGTGTCAAGCATGTTTTTCAAACAAGGATTATATTATGCATATATTATAATCAAAATGTGAGATAGCGCAAGTGGATTATAGGTAGTCCTCAATTTATGACAACTGAGCCTAAGATTTCTGCTGCTAAGCAAGACACTTGTTAAGTGAGCATTGCTCCATTTTACCACCTTTCACGGCACAGTTGTTAAGTGAATCACAGCAATCGTTAAGTTAATAACACGTTTGTTAAACGAATCTGGCTTCCTCGTTGACTTTGCTTGTGAGAAGGTTGCAAAAAGGTGATCGCACGACCCACGGACACCACAACCGTCATAAATACCGTTTCTCCAAAAATAAAACCTAACCGGAAAACAAGCCCTAGCATGATTTTTCAGGATGCTCGTAATATAAGCCCTACCCCCAAAAAAATAAGCCCCAGTTAGGATCGGCAGCCAGATGGACACATCTTGTACCGTATTTCCCCCAAAATAAGACCTAAGCGGAAAATAAGCCCTAATGCATCTTTTGGAGCAAAAATTAATATAAGACTCAGACCTATTTTGGGAGGGAACACGGTGTGAGCCAGCTGTCAAGCATCTGAATTTTGATTATGCAACCAGTGGGGGATGTTGCAAGGGTCCCAAGTGTGAGAGACAGTCCCTTCAACCGTTGTCATTGGAGGACTACCTGTATTACGGGAAATATCCGATGAGGGGAGGCTTTCTCCAAACAGTTTTGGGACCGTTTTAAGGCCGCCATCCTCTCCCACCAGGGATGACTGGGGGGACATGGATGGCCGGGGATGGAGGGCTCAAAGCCAGGCGGCGACGTCACCCACAGCCCGGGCTCGGCTGCGGTGCGGGCGCCTTGCCAGAGGCCGGGGCTGCTCGGAGGTGGAGCCGGCTCCTCCTCGCTTCTTTATTCTTTATTTTTTACAAAAACTTTTATTGCGCGCAAAACCCGGCAAAAGCAGCCACCACCCCCGCCCCTCCACCCCTCGTCGCCCGCAAAGCCCGGCGGTCCAGCGCTTGCCTTGATGCCCTGCAGGCGAGGCAAGGCCCGAGGGTCCGCGCTGCCCGAAGAAACGGCCAGGGCGGGCGCGTCCTGGACGGGGCCGGGCTGCTCTTTCCTCGGCTCCGGCTCCCCGCCGTCGTCGGAGCTGATGTGCACGAAGAGCAGCAAGCCCAGCACGTTGATCACGTAGAGGTGCGCGAACACCATCAAGACGACGAAGTAGGGCCGGGAGCAGACGGCCCGCCGCCCCACTGGAGCCCCCGGCAGGAGCGGCCCGTCGTCCGGCTCGCCCGTCGCCGCCGCCACCGCCGCCCCGGCCGCCGCAGCCATGCTAGGCCCAGGCCAGGCTCCGGCGAAGCGTTACCACGGCAACCACGCGCGGCCGCGCCTGGGAAAACTCTCCTCCTCCTCCTCCAACTCCGCGCGTCGCGCGACGGCGTGAAATCACCGCGCGCGAAGCGAAGCGTGGCTGCGGCCCGAGGGTCCAACGAACCGACGTGGAACGAGACGGGGTCCGAGCCGCAGCGCAAGGCGAACTCTGACACAAGGATGGGTCATGTCTTGCCGGCCGAGATTTTAGCCGCCTAGAAAGAGCCGTTTTAGCGCCGATGACTCGACAGCCGATCTCGTTTCTTCATTGCCCGTAACCTAGGAAGCCATTTTTGAAAAGGGCGTCGTCGGTTTCACGTGCATTTGAAACCATTTGTAGTAAGGGCAAAATGCCTCCGACGTTACCTTTACCCTTGCAGCGGCAAACTTCTTGCAAAGAAGAGTTTGAGCAAAAACGGCCTTTAACTTAATCGCTGATGTACTTTTGAAGGGTTTGTTTATCACCAAATGTCAGAATGGTAGGTTTAGGGCTCAGTTTGTGTGCTTGGAAGTATCTGGGCTGCCAGGATCTTTAGAAGTTACCGCTGTTTATGTCCGATTTCTTCTTTTGGACATCTTGCCACTGACTGCAAAATTTATTAGATTTTCCCTCTGCTTTGTCATTAATTCAAGTAGTCCTCAACTTACAACAATTGAGCCCAAAAGTTTTGTTACTGAGACGGTTGAGTTTTGCCACATTTTGTGACCCCTCTTACTACAGTTGTTCAGTGAATCACTGCGGTTGTTAGTAATATGGTTGTTAAGTGAATCTAGTTTCCACATTGACTTTGCTTGTCAGAAACTCACAAAAGGTGATCACGTGACCATGGTGAAAAACACTCATAAGTCACTTTTTAAAGTACCTTTGAACAATCACTAAATGAATGGTTGCAAGTTGAGGACTACCGGTATTCCTTCCTCCTGTTTTCCCCAGAACCACCACCCTGTGTGAGTTGGACTGAGAGAATTAGTGACTGGCCCAAAGTTACCCAGATGGCTTTCATGTCTAATTTCACTTTTAAACCCTGCTCATATGTGATCTAGCTCAGGGGTCCCTTACTCCTGGGCAACAGCCTGTTTGGAACCAGACTGCACAAGCAGTGGGCGAGTGCACCAGTGTGCACAGCTCAACTTCCGCAACCAGGGGAGCTCTTGCTTGCATGCAAAGCTCCACCTGCCAGTTGTGCAAACAGAGCTGCGCATTCATTCAAGCACACTGCTTGGGCAAAACCATCCCCTCTCCCTCACTTGCCATCCCTGCTGCCAGTCCACAAAGCTGCAAAAGGTTGGGGGACCACTGATTTAGCTTACCAAAAAGGAGGAAAAGGCTGGAAATGCAAAGTAGAAAATGTGAATGACCAGCTTCCCCAGTGACGGTACGGCCCCCCCATTCCCATGGCAGGAATGTGCAAAATCTGTCTTCTGGTTGATGTGCTTTCTAACCTGTACCCGCACAAATGATGCCATCCAGTTCATATATGCTTCATTTGATTGTGGGCAACTCCCTCATCTCTACTCCAATTGGCTAAAGTGTATTATGGCAGGAATATCTCTTCCTGTCCAGTTTTTAAGTAGATTCAACAGAGAACTGATGAAAGTTCAGTCTCCTTTTTAAAACAAATTTGGTAATGGAACAGGGAAATGATAGGCCTTTTTAAAACCAAGTAAAGTTGGCAGTTTTGCTATTTTCTCCTCTTAGCCCAAGTGAGAACATGAAAACAATATCTTCCTTTCATTCCTTCGTTTCACAATCTCACTGATGTAAATTAATTGAGGGGCTCATACAAAAATTCTTATCAGTGGAAACCCTATGTCTTCGAAAGTCCTGATCATAAAAGGAAAACAATTGGAATTTGCTTTCCATGTCTGGTTGGGAAGAGTGGAGAAGGGGAGTACACCAGAGTGTGTGATAAAAGCCGTCTGACCAAAACTTCAGTCCGTCACCATGGTCAAACCCAGATAGCTGACTTCATCTCCAGTTTATACATGGAAGATAAGCAGCTTAAGATTGCAGTGCAGAAAACAAATATGCAACATTTTGATTGCCAACAGACATTCTGGTGAGCTTTAAACAGGAACTAAAGCCTTACATTTCCCCAAAGTTATGGTCCTGCACCATTTGTTTGGAGGTAAGTTGCCTGCAATCCGGTAGTAACAGGGAATATTAAACCAATATCCCTGAACAGACCTGTCCTCTGTATAAATTTATCCAACTCCTTTTAAAACTACCTAAATTAGTCATTATCATCACATCTCAAGGCAATAAATTCCAGAGTGGTATGTGAAGAAATAATCTAATTTTGTCTGTTCCAAATCTCCTTTCAATGTGTTCTACTGGATGATCCTCAATCCTCAATGGGTCCTTGTCCTCAATGGACAAATGGCTGCAAAAGCGAATGGAGTTAACAGAGATGGGTAAATTGGATTTTGTTTCTATTTGGAAACTGCTTATGGACTCTCCGCTTGAGATTGAAAAAAAAACATTTTAGGTTTTGATAGATAAGTTTGCTGTTTTTAGAAATGGCTAGTATTTATATAGATGCTGTGCTGCGGTTTGCCTGCAGTATTGTAGGCAAACTCTGCCACAGCAAGGCATTTGATCCTGACTCACTCAAGGTTGACTCAGCCTTCCAAAATCAGTAAAAAGAGGACTCAGATTTTTGAGGGCAATGTGCTGACTCTGTACACCACTCAGAGTGCTGTAAAGCACTGTGGAGAGGTATAAGTCTAGGTGCTATTGCTATTATGTAAAAGTAAAAAGTTGAGGTTGTATCTTATTACCTTATTCTACTGTAGCAAAAGGAGTTAATACTTTTTTCTTTTCCCCTTTACACCACACTTTTTCCTCTTTTCCTTTTCCTTCCCTATTTATGTATTTTATATTTTGATAAATAATAAAAAAATACTTGACTGAAAAATAAGGGGAATAAAAACCCTGTCCCTTTTGTCCACCTACAGAATTCAAACGTTTTAGCCCAATCTCATAGGGAAAATATTCAATCTGCCTGAACATTTTTATTGCCCAATTCTTTTTCCTGTTCTATTAATGTCCTTTTCCCCCTCAAACATGGAGACCACATACATACAAAAATCTAGCCAGAGTAAACAACACAGAACACTTAATTAAAATTAGAAATTCACAATTTATTTCAAAGAAAACAATTCCAGGAGGGGGAAAATTGCAAGGGCTCTTTCTCCTCTGCCCTCTTCCCCTCCTAATGCCGGAAAAGTGTTGGCAGTTTCTTGAGTTTGCTTTCCCCCAAAACTCAGTGAGGGACAGAGCAAAGGCAGCCATGATAATGTAGCACTCTGCATAATAAAAAAATGCTTCCATAGCAGAAGCTACTACCTGAAAATTTGGAACAGTCCAGACTTGAGCGAGCACAAGAGGTTTGTTTTGTGTTTTTTGTTTTTTTTTACAAAAAAAGTTACTAAAGTGAAGTTGAATTTTGAAAAACAGAAACACGAGTTTAAATGGATCAAGACAGTACAGTAACAAAAAGTCTTCAGTTCTTCCTTTAACATTAGCATGGCAATAGGTGTGGAAAGAAAATTTGATTTTACTTGCTACAGAATGAATGCCAGAGGAATACAAGCATAAAACTGGTTACAGAATCTCTCCCTTGCCTGCATAACCTCTACTGCTGCCTGTATGAAAGTTTTTGACATGTACAGAATTCTACTGGACTGGAAAATTGGATCCTACCTAAGTGCTTCGGTTTACTATCAGGAGCTGGTTATTTGCCTTCGCTTTCTGTACGTCTTTTAGAAAGGAGGAAGGCAAATTGTGAAAAGGGAATTTTAAAAGTAAACCAAGCTAAATTAAATAAACATTGCGATCAAGGGTAAGCCAAGCCAACAGTCTCAACATGCAGAGTGAAGGATGGAAATAGCTGCCAGGTTGGCTTAGGCTAAGCCTGATGGAACAAGAGGAAGACCAAAACTCCTAGTATAGGATGTTAACTTGCTGTGAGAGAAATGCAGGGCCTACCTCTTGGCTTAGACGTCTTTTAGTTATAGTCTGTTCCATCACAAAGTGAAATTCTCTAACCAGGGTTTTATTGTAGGCTCACTTTGAAAAATGCTAGTCTTTTTATTGAGTGAAAAACGCTAGTCTTTTTGTTTCTAGAGGAAGGACTGCTTTCTGCCAATGATAAAAACTTTTAGATAGCACCCAATCATTGTGCTGTTCTAGAACAGGGAAGATAAGAAAAAGAGGTAGGGAAACCACTGATCTCTGGAGTGAATCTATTGATTCCAAATTTATGAGCAGCTGTGCAATATACCTAATTGTATTTGCCACTATCAGCTGAGCAGATTCGTCCTCTCTCCCCAAAACCTAGAGGGCAGAGAGGGCCCACACAGAGGCCAGGTTAGAATATTCTTCTTAGCAAACAGAAGTCTTGTCTTCAATTATGTTGCATTATGTGATGTGACAATTGTATACTACACCTTAGTACACCATGTGAGATTGGATCTAAACACCTGAACAACATGACTTTGGAGACAGAAAATTTTGCCACTGCAAGTCGTGATTGTGCTACTGTAAATTCAACCAATTGCAGGTATTTACCAGCTATGGCAAGTGACACCACTCTTTTGCATTGGATAATTCTGAACAAGAAACATGTATGCTTTATCTTAGTTATTTTCATGAGCAGAACAGCTCAGTCTGAACTTTAAAGTTTCAAGAGAAAAAGATGCTCACCTCCCTCAAAATCTGAACTTTGTGTAAGCAAGCAAGCAAGATCAGGGCAGCATTACTGAGGAAGTGAGGAAGCCAGCAGTTTTCCCTATCAAGATGCCAATAATTTTGTGCTAACACTGAACAGAATTAACGCAAACAGATACCGTAGTAAGCAGTGTCTGACACACACACGCTGAACATTTCGCATTTGACAAAAAGTTTTGCCTGTTTCTAAGTTTCAAAGCCCAGCAATGGTTTTCATGCAGAGAAATTAAAACATTTAAGCCAGAAAAACAAGCATGATCTCTGTTTTTGACAAAGATATGGATTAAAAGAGCAAACCTGCTGAGGTCATCATACCACATGTGCTACCAGGGTTCAGTGGAATGGGCAAAGGGAAAGAGCAAGTATGACACTGGGTAAAGTTCTTTCTCTCTGCTTCCCCAACAAGCTTTTGGTTCTTCCACTTGCTTAATCTGAGGTTAACTGGGAACAGAGAAGTCATATTAGGACTTGGGGCCTAGGAAACAAGCTTATCATTTTCCTTGGAGTGCCTGAGGTAGTAGTGGTAGCAGCAGCTGAATGGAAGATGACGGCATGGTTGATGACCTCCAAAAGCCTGGACAAAATCTTAAATGTTAATAAAGTAACTTTCACTGAAAGGCCAGGAAAATAGGTGTCATAAGCAGAAAATAATGGTGCTTGTAAAGCTTTCTAATCCAAATCCCAAAGGTCACAAGCAATGTACACAGAAAATCTCTGTGCATCATGCTCCTGTAAACATTGATGCAAGGAAATTCTTGTTGCAAGACATCAGTTGGAGCAGCTTCAGGAAACAGCAGCTCCATCTTCCATTTCTAGACAGATAGCAACAGAACCAAACATGTTCCTTATATATTTTATATAGCTATTTTTATACATTTTAAAAAACTGGCCACTAATATGAACTGTTGATGTTTTAAAACACATTTCAAGGGTTAACAAACCTCTGCCAGTAAGTAGCCACCTATGAATCTTAACAGCAATTATGGACTTTTGCCAATGTTTTTGCTGGTTATTTTTCAGCTAGCAGCAGAACAGTTTCAAAAACAGTGGTGGCTGTTTAAAGTAGGATCTGACTTATGCTGGTGTGTCTTTTTTTAAATCATGAATTTAACTTTCCCTCGATATAGTAAGAAAGTCTGGCTTTGTTATGTAGGAGAGATCAACTCTGATGTATCACCTTATAGCCACAGAAAGAATCAGAATGGGTAGGACTGAGCTGCACAGATATGCAAGTTATGGCTCAAACATGGCTTGGTCTACTGCCCTAAACAAATGTCCACTCTTATGCTGCCAAGAAGCAAGGTTATGCTCCCTGAACCCCTCCCAAGTATTTTAAATCTGGCAGTAGGTAGCAGTCGAGGGAAACAAAACAAAGCAATAAATCCATGCGGGAGATCAACTTCATGTTGATGGACTAGAACCGTCCCATGCTGCCTTGAGCTTTGTCCTATTGCTCTCCAGCCTAGTCAAAGAAGAACCTTTTAACAATTATGCTGTCCTTTGGCAACTGCTGGTTCTGCTTAGCCCTTGCCCTGCTTCATCTCATGCACTTCCAGGACAAGCAAGCAAGAAAGTGCACATAAAAGGGGAAAAACCAACCAACAGCTGGACTATTTCATAACCTTCATGGCAAAGTGAGTTTGAGGATGGGGAAAGAGAAGTAAGCCATTCAGTTTACAAACTGCTTGTTGAAATAAAGAAACACTCTCCAGTCCCAATTTATTTTTTTAAAAGGGGTTTGTGTTTTTCTAGAGTTCGTTTTGTATCAACCACTGTTGTATCACTGTACAACTGTTGAAAAATTACAGAAGTTTATAATGATCTAATACTATTAACAGCCATTCAGGAGGGGAAAAAAATAAAACTCCCCTCTAAAACAATCCAAGAGCTGGGGAACAAAATGTCCCAGGAAAAGATGCCAACTGAATTTCAACCCCTACCTGCCAAAAATTAAAAAAGCAGAAAACAGAAGAAAAATAAAAGACCAAGCAGTGGAGCTAGCTCATGTCTCTGGTTTGCAAGGGGAGGGTGCAGTGATGTCCTCAGCCCTGTTTTATGGAAAGGCGGTGGCCAGTTCCTCTGATCACTTCCCTCGTTGCTCGCACTGCCATTTTGCTACTTTGCTCTCAGCTCTGTGCCCTGGTAGCTCCTGCGGTCTTATGTGTCGTGGAAATCTTTCAGCAGAGTCCTCCTCCTCTGCTCAGCAATATGCATCTGGTTCTCCAGATCCTGGGTGGGAATAAAAGGAATAAGAAAGGGGTTACTGTTTCTATTGACAGGGGGAAAATTGATCAACACTAACTAAGAGGAGCTCTAGAAAGAGGGAACAGAAACACTACTCTTTTACTGAAACAGGAGGTGACTCCCCACACTTTTCACTGTAACATATAAAAACATGACAAACTATCATCAAACAATAGTGAGCACTCACTATCCAAAGAGCCTCCAAAGCAGCTCTGTCTGGATTTTAATTTCATTAATTTCCAGTACACCAAAAAAATGAGGGTATCTGCCTGTGTAGAGAGAAGCTATATTGTAATATGAGGGTTGCTACTAAAAACATTGCCTGGGAGCTACAAATCCCTTCACTTCCCTGACATGGAGGGTCATTGAAAGATATTGCTAACAAGCCCATACTTCATGGACTGGAATCACAGTCCTCATAGCATTATATATACACAGGTATTCCTTGACCATTTAACAATGGTTCAAAATTACAATGGTCTCAGAAAAAGTGATTTTCTCCCTGTACTCGCACTTAACAACTGCTGCACTGTCCCTGCAGTCATGTGATCACAATTCAGGCACCTGGCAACTGGCACATATTTACAGTCGGTTGCAGCATCTTGTGATCACGTGATTGCGATTTGCAAGCTTTCTGGCAAAACGCACCCATTGCGGAAGCTGGATTTGCTTAAATAACCGGGTAAAATGTAAAACAGCCAAATATAACATTGCCTTGCACAACCATCCTTCTGGATCCTAAGTGCTCAAAGAAAACAGTTTTCACTAACTTACGGAAGGCTAGAAGGGAAGTTACTGGGCAACTCTCAGAAAGCAAGGTGTTTTCAAGGATGAAAGCAGTCAATGGGATGGAATGCCTTTAAGCCCATGTCTCTCTGAATTCTTGTAGGGATGATATCCTTAGCATCTTCTCTATGCATGCACGTACAGATTTGGCAAATTCTATCTGGAAAAGACAGACCCTAAAGTACCCTAGAACCAAGGACTTTCATGGTCAAAAAACAACACTTTGAATTGGACCTAGATGCCCTAAGCAATCAGTGCAATGTCTCAACAACAGTTATGATACTATCTTAGTAACAATCACCCACCAAAAGCTTGGTTACTTTTTTCCAATTTCTTTGAATTATGTCTGGAAGATGATGTTTTAAAGTTTTGTTCTAAGGATAAGAGTTCCATTTCTGGCAATATTCAATCTTTTTTTTTAATTATGAAGATGTTTAGATTTTGGTTTAATGACAATGGGTTATATGAGATTATTTCTTATATTCTAAATGTATTTGATTAACTTCAAAATGTTTACTATTTCTGATACCTTTATTTAGTTTCTTAGGAACCCTTTTGGATTGATGAGATTTGGGGACTTAAAGAAAAGTAAAATAGATATAAATGTAAAGGAAGGAAACAGTGAGTTTATTAGATTAAGTTTATAACAAATATGTGGTTATTTCTGGAAAGCCTTAAAAGACCTTTGCTGATTAGGATAGAAGATGAGATTTTATAGATATATGTATAGAGAATAAGGTGACATATAGGTGAAGAATTTATTTGCTATATTTTAAAAGATGGTGATAAGTTGTAAAAGGTGTATGTATTTGCTGGGAATTCTATTTTTTCTCTCCATCCCACTTTTTTCACTTTTTATCATTTGTAGTCTGTATTATTTGTATCTGTACACCCTAATTTATAATAATTTTTTTAAAAAAACGCAAGAAGCAGTAGTAGTTTCTCATCCTCCGTTATTGATACCAATTCCTCCTGAGACCTCCGTGTAAAAATGAGCTCATGAATGAGAAAAGGGGGTTGAACAAAGTTTATTACTCACTCCTCTGTCATAACTATCTGCTCTTTCCACCTTCCATGAGAGATTTTCAATCTCTGCTTCAAGTTGAGCCTGTTGGTATTCAAACTGAAAATCAAACAAAACATTATGAAAAAAAACCCAGGACTGATACAGTAAAAGCTCTATCTTAATCTTTCAGTCAGATTTGCTGCACTGCTTAAAAATACACAGGTACCACTATCTGCAGCTATAGCAAGAAGCATTTCAAATTAAGGAAACACTATAGCCAATTCAATGAGTGCAAACAATCATAACAGCTTGAGCAACACAAATGAATATGAAATTAAGAATGGACAAATCCCCATTTGTAATTGATTAAACTTCAGTATATTTGTTCTTTATTGTCCAATATCATATTTATAGTAATAATATTCATTAAGGCGTAAGAACCTTTAATTATTGAAAGCCTGGCTGAAAACTAGTGGAGTTACAATGTACTAGTGACCAATATTTAACATTTTCTTTTCAATATTCATCATACTTACAACAGATCATTTGACCATTAACATACCACTTAAGACATACACACAGACATCCCAAGAACAAAAACAAAAGCCCTTACTATGCAAGCTTGAATTATTTTAAGCTGTGATTTCCAAGGGTCTCCACCCCCCACCTCCAAAGAATCAAAACACTCAGTTTCACCAACCGGAAGCTACCATGTGGTTTGGGGCTATTTCTAGATAGGAATTCCTATAGTCCCAACTTTGCCCCCCCCAGCTCCATACTTTAAGGATTTCAGTTATCATTCAATACATAGAGCTACATGGTCTTACCAATTTCTTCCTGGGACCAGATTCCATGTAGTAGGCATACGGATAGGTGTACTGTAGTGTATAACGACACTGCAATTTTTAAAAAGATAGTAAGATCAGCTGGTTGTTCTTATGAGTGAGGCCTATACAGCTATCTGCTGCTCTTCTCCAAATTTCAGGGGCAGCAGTCCATATGTATTATGATATGAAAAAGCAGCCCCTATGAGTACCAACATCTATCTACAGTACACAGGACACAATGTGAACTTGCAGGAAGCTATACTCATGGAAGCAGGAGAGCTGCACAGCTCCTCTCTTCCTGGGTTAGTAGTAGTAGTAGTAGTAGTAGTAGTAGTAGTAGTAGTAGTAGTAGTAGTAGCAGCACCAAGAACTTCAAAAGAAGTACAGAATATGCCCCTACATCCCAGATCTTAACCAATCCAAGGTGAACTTAATTAGTTCTGTTGTAGGTTCAGTTCAGAGTACTAAGCAACACACAATAACTCCTTTGATAATATTCATTGTATCCAGTTGTCGTTTAAAATCAGAGTTAGTGTTCCATAGCTATAGATCCCATGAATACAACAATATAGCCCAATCTACCCTCCTCAGGTACTCTAACAAAGCTGAGTTACAGTTACCTTGGCTAGGAGTTTTGCTGCATTCTGTAAATACTGCCAATCTATCCATGTCCCTAAGTTGTTCATCACTCGCTCTTGGATCTTTTCTTGAATTCTCTGGTACGTCTGCGCCTCCAATTGTAAACTCTTGTTGTGGTTTTCCCACTTCAAAATGGAGAAAAGGAACACACAAAATGAACGTGTTTATTGGAAAAGCAAGCAAAAAAACTCTCAAGCTGGGATCCAGCAGAAAAGGATAACTTTTGATACTAAACACTTCCAGTATCAAAAAGATGTTATGCTAGGGGGAGAAAGCATACCAATTACCTTCTAAACGCAAACTGCTTTTTGTCAGTGGGCTCTAAAAAAAAAGGCTAAGCAATTCATTTATCCTAGCTTTCCCACTTGGTGTGTGGTATAATTGGCTAGTCCAAAGTGCCGGAAATCAAAGGTCAACCCAGACAGGAAACACACAGCTATAAGTGGCAGTTCCCCACCAATAAGTCCTTTCCTTCTTTCACTGCTCCAGACCCCTTTATATGGCACTGGTCTTGTCATCCACATCTGCAAACTTCAAGCTACATACCTGTTCTGGCATAATTATTGAACACAGCTAGTTAGCTGAGAAATGTGGAAGTCCTCAAATTAGCAGAGTGGTGCCCTTTCTCTTAGAGTTCTGGAAAGCTGGTCCTAGGTCTGGGATTGATATATTAATGCATCACTATATTTGGGAGGGGGACTGTTCTGTGTTGTTTGTAAGATTTAGTCTGGGTTGTCTGTTTGGTTTAAAGCTTTATCCATTTTTATGAATTTTCTACTTTTGTATGCCGCCCACAGACAGTTGGCTAGTAAATCTATAAAATAAATAGATGTGTCATCTATTAAACTTTGATATTTTGTAGTAACATTGTCATCATTAAAAGATTAGCTCACTGCTAGTCAGTGCTTAACTACATCTGGAGTATCTGGTTAGCTACGCAATTGACCTTGATGCCCTTGGTTATTCGCTTCACCCAACAAGGTAATATCTTTGGAGAATGTGGGGTTTGCTCCTTGTTTACATGCACTATCTTGCTTTGCTAGTTTTGGGTGTGGTTCACTTCTTGGTAATTCCTTGATTAAAGTATTGCTTAATTGCTTGTCTGTGTTTTTTTCTTTTTATGACCCTGTAATCCCTTGTATCAGGGTGGAGTCAGGGAGACTAAATGGAGCTGAACATTTACGTGTTTATCTGATATTAATCCCCACTTATCTGAATGTGGACTGCTGAAAAGTATAACTTTTGGTCATTAGGGAATTCCTGGATACTTGGCATTCAGACAAATCCGCCGTTAATAGACACAGGGGGATAAATCACATTTATACTCCATTCAAAACAAGCAATAGCTCAGAGGGAAATAAAAGGAGCAAAAAAAATTTTGGGGGTGGGGTGCAGAAATATGGATACGGCTATTTCTATTGACAAAACAAGGTGAGAAATTATCCAATTAGCTCTTGAAGTTTTTCTCTCTCCCCCTGAAGTAATTGGGAGGGCATCCATAAGCAAGAAAAAAAGTAGTAACAATAAGCTCGCATAGCACTGAATTACATGCACATATCTTACGATAAATTCACCATTTTAAAATATGTTATACATATATTGGTACAGAAAGTGATTTAAGCCTATCTGGGGCAAGGAATACAAATGTGTAAGACAGTAAATGTATTTTTATGGGAGGCAACATTTGAAAAGAAGCAATCCAATTTCAAAAGTGTAGAACTATTTCTGCTGGATCCCTTAAAGAAAAAAACTCTTCTTGCAATAGAGGCAAGAATTATCTAGAAAGAGATTTGCCTCTTGAAAAATAAATTTAAGGATTGTGTTTTGTGGTCATCCTGTGATCACAGAACATAATGCTTATTATATAGACTTGTTAATTTTAATCTTTGTGCCTTTGCACAAGGCAGGATGCATCGAAAAGCTGAGTTAACTTTGGTTAAGGAGACATTTCCTACCCTCTCAAAATAGAACAAGTACTTCTTGAGGGCCTCCCTGGCTTGTGCTTGCTGGCTCTGATTTACAATATCAGGATTCTCTTTGTACCGACTGCATTCATAGTATTCACTGCCATGAGTCTTCCAGTCTCCTAGACACATCCAGCAAAAGTCTGCAGGAGAGAAGGCAAAAGCGAGTTATAACAGAGAAATATTTTACTGATCTAATGAAACAGCAGGACAAGATTCAAAGCAAAAGAACAGGCAAATGTTTCCTCAATACAAAAAGGCAGCTATTTACCCACTTACCATGCTTGCATTTGGAACATTGCTGAAGGAAACAGAAAAAGAGAAAGAAGTTAATAAACCAGAAAGTTTTAATCCAAAATTAAATAAAATCTTTGAGGTGATTCTTAAGTCTTTACAGAAACTGCTCACCATGTGATTGCAGCCACCATTTTTTTCAATACAGATATTGCACTTGGGACACTGAGAAGAAAGCAAAGAATAACAATAAACATTATAAAAGTTTTCCCCAGACTCCACACCTTCCAGGCTTCCACTCCATTTGGCCTCCATTTGCTTTCTGTAACTGTATAATCTTCATAGGAACACAGACATCTACCTTATAAAGCAAAACATTAATCTATCAAGCTATCTATGAAATGGTAATGGCTTTCAAATAAGAGCCTTTCCTAGCACCATCTGGAAGTGCCAACATTGAATCTGGGCATTTTTCGATACAGAAAATTTTCCTCTATGATTTAGTTAAGGACCTTCTTTTCAATTCTTTTAATTATATCTCTAACCAGTCTCCTTTAATAGGTAGGGAAGTAGGTAGGTAGGTAGCTGATATAATTTCAGAGCCATATTTTAATACAAAGCCTTGTGTTTCTCTTCATGTTTTGTAATTCATCCCTATCCCAACCAATCCAATACATTTGCAATGTTCTTCTTATGGTTTACGCTTACTGTCTTTGTTATTATTATCCAAATCCTTCCATGTTTTTTAAATGTAACGTTCAGTCTTCCCCTCTGTAAAATATGTCTTCAATTGGTAGGCTTCTTATATTTTTCCTCAAGAAATTTAATTTAGCCTATCACAAAGTTTCTCATTATTTTAGTTTGCATCTTAGATGATTCCTCTAATCTTAAATTTTTGCTCAAGATAACAAGATACTACTTTGGAAGGCGAGAAACATGATCTGGGAGATTCAAGACATTCGATAAATGTATGAACAAATGTGTAATCAAGCAACTTGATTATATGCCATCATGTCAGTGTTGACTATTAGCAACACAGATTTTCCACAAGAACATCTGTTTCCAAGCGGGTGTTCCATGTCTTCCAATTTATACTTATAACTGCTGAAATGGAGTCCATCCACATTGTTGCTGGTTGAAACTCACAGTATTATATTTTATCTCTTCACCTTCTTTCCATTTTGACTTTAGCTTGTTTGATAGAAAAGAGGCAATTGGCAAGATAAGCAAAGGAAGGGATGCAAGGAAGAAAGGTTTCAGATACAGGAGAAACAATTCAATTACCAAGCCCTTTATTAATAACCAAACACAGATTTGTTTGAAACCACAAATACTTAAATGTGTCCCCTCCCCCAAACACTTACATCTTTAGTGTGAGCGCTGATATAGTTAGCTGTTTCAGAGTCATCTGCACACTTAGTGAGCCATTTTCGGATAGTAGCACAATCAGTAGGAGCGTGGTACATCTGCCGACATTTGAAACTTAAGCAAAAAGAAATGTATGTCTAGTTTAAAGAAAATTTATTACTCCTAATCAAATACTATTTGTAAATGACAATGGTACCCATAAGCAAAGCTTGCATTCCTAATTCTTCTTGTTGCCCACTTGTTCTCACAATTCTGTAATATACCAATTCACCTATTCACAGTTTAATCTTCAAAACAGTTAATCCTTTGCCTTCTTCTTCAGGTACATGAGATTTTCAAACTTATACCCAAGGATCTAGATGGCAAATTCAACAGTTTTAACAGTCATTCTATCTATCATTGTTGTATTTGTTTAGGCTGTTCCTCATTTCAAGAAGGTATTTTCTATCTTCCCATCTCTATCATTTATATAGTACATCAAATATACAATTTCATTTCTTACCAGAAAACCTCATTACAGCGATTACACTGCACTCGGCGGGCTTTGGGTTCCTGTACTTGTATGACCATAGGACAATCAGCGCCAGGACAGAGCTGCAGCTGAAAATGGCTCTGCGGGACAACATTGTGAATCTTAAAAATTATTTTAAAGAACTTCCTCAAAACAAAGCTGTATATGATTTTAAGTGAAGTGAATTTTATTTTTGGAGGACAATTTTTTTTCCCACTGGGAAAAACAGCAGAAAGACTTTTTTAAAAAGTCTTCCCAGGCAAACGTATTTTTACAACTAAATATAAGAAAAACATGGGAGTAGTCTAGTCCGATCTGCATTGGGAGACTCTTTCAAAGAATCAGTGCTGCTACCAAAAAGAAGTGCCGCCTGAGCACAACTTCCCCCAAATGGAGAATCAGGAACAGTTTTCTCTGAAATGAGCTACTAACAGATTGAGTTTATAGTTTCCAGAGGACGATGCACTCTGGAACTAACTGTAGCTTTGAGCAGTCTTTAAAGGCAGCCCCATGTAAAATACATGCAGCATGCTATAGTGTGACTGGGATTGTTTTAGAAGTGACAGTGTATTTTGATTTGCAAGGATGCCAATTGACACCAAAAACAAGACAGCTTAAGTTTTGTTCCTTTTTTTTTTACTATAAATGAAGTTATTTATCACAGGTATATACAACACAATCCTGGCCTTAACCCAGTGGCAGGTTTCCTCCTAAGTTTCTCTCCCAAAGACTCCTCCCCCTTAGTTCTTCTGCTAACTGCTTTACTTGCTCCCTGTTTCTGGTCTTACCAAGAGAATGAAAACAAAGGAATGGGCTGGATTTACAGCTATGTGTCAGATACTGCTGTCTCTACATCTCCCCATAATAGCTCTGGCTAGCAGCCAGGACAACTTATCAGCCTGCATGACAGTGCAGCTGCACTTCCAAGGCTAAACTGGAGTCTCTTCTTCCCTTTTCTCTCTTCATTTGATGGCTCAAGGCCAGCACACAGCAACCATTCCAAAGCCCTAAAAACTATATGCCACACAGTAACCTAAGGTGTACCAACCAAGGTTGGAAAAGTTCTTTTGGCCAAGTTCTCCTTCCATCTCTTTTAACAGAAGCCAAGAGTCCAAACGGACCCTAGTTTGCAAATCTGGTTCTTAAAGGGTAGACACTCATCTGTTTCATTTGGGTTCAGCTTCAAAATATTCTGTCCTATTCAAGCCCTGGCAATGAGTTAATATATGAAGGACATTTCTCAAGCAATCTGGGTAGCACTGTTAAGAGTGCTTGCTGCTGACTGTTTTGCAACCTACAAGTGATCATTGACTTACATCCACAATTGGGGCCACAATTTGGGTCACTAAGCAACGCGGTGGGTAAATAAGTCATCGCTTGACTGGATCCAATTTTATGTCCATTTTTACCATGGTCATGAGGTGAATTATTCGCCATTAAGTGAATCACATGGTTAAGCGAATCCAGCTTTCCCAATTGACTTGGCCTGTTAGAAGCCAGCCAGCCTGGAACGTCGCAAATCACAATCACATGACTGCAAGACACTGCAACCCTTATAATGGTGAGCCTGTTGTCAGGTGCCTAGATTAGGACCACTGTGACTATGGAAGTGGTACAATAGCCATAATTTTAAGAAAGGGTCGTAAGTCACATTTTCTGAGGACACTGGAACTTCGAACCACCGTTATACAAATGGCCATAAATTGAGGACTACCTCTATCAGATAATCTCTCCCAGCAATTACATGTAGATGCTGAAGGACAGGGGGAAAAGAACCAACTCCTGCAACACCCCACACGATGATCTCTAATTCCACACACACCCGGACTAAAACCACTTGTTGAGGGAAACGTAAAGCTATTGCAAAGCAGGTTTCCAATTCCCAATGCTAGAATTAAAGCCCTTCAAACAGAATTGAACTTTCTAAAATCAAATGAAACTTTTTAAGGAAGTGCATTAGACAGTCTTAAGTTTACAGGTACCCAGCTTACAGACAAATTCACAGAAATTGATCTGGGGTTATTTCCTTAAAAACTAAAACAAAGAGTGTTGAATATAAAATGACACAATACCTCAATGTAGTCCCTGAAGAGGTAGCGTCTGTATTTATCTTTCAGTTCATCGCTAGGTAGCAGTGGAAACACAAAATCTTCTGGGGTTCGAAGCAAACAGTCCTGAGCCATGCAGGAAACACCTAGTTGGGGGTAGGGGGAGCCAAAAGGGCAAAAACAGAGACCTGAATGACATCAAAGGATATGATTTATTTTTTAAAAGATCTTCAAATATCCACTTTCCAGCTTCACAGAATTTCTGGAATGTTGGCTCTGAAAAGACTATTGTCAGAAGTGTTCAGCAAATGGAAAACATTATTTCTCTTGATCAGAGACAGCTAAAAAAAAATTTGGTGGGAACCGTCCATTCAAAGAAGGTAGTATATAAACTTCTTGGAGACAATTCAAAGGGCCAAGAGACAGCTGCTGTCAGTGCCACAGCCCAAGATAAGATCTGCTGCTATCAAAAGAAGACATAAAAAGAATGCAAGACATTCCCCTTGAACTCCTCCATTTTTAAGATTAGGAGAAGATTTACCAGCAGCAGAAAGCAACGTGTAGAGATACCGGTGTATCCCAAAAGAGCCAAATGACTCATTGCTTTGTACTTACCAACTCCCACTCCATCTTTGACAAGTACGGTACAATGCTGCTCCCAACAGCTGCGGCAAAACTGATGCTGACAGGCTAAAGATAATAGGTTTTCCTTTCGAACCAACTGCATGCATACTGCACAGTGCTGGGAGGAATGTACCATGGCCTGTTTGAGAGAGAGAGAGAGACAGAGAGAGGGAGGGAGGGATATTGAGATTATTGATAAAGAAGTTAAATTCTAATGGCCTATTTAAATAAAATAAATGCCCTTAAATGTCAGCAGATTGGTGAGAAAAGCTGTGACCTATCATGATATTTCAAATTCAGTAGAGTTTTATGGTCAAGAATAAGCAGTTCTTTCCTTGTGTTTCCTACATAGTACAATAAACACACAAAGGACATTAAAGTGGCTACTTCTCTCTTCATCAGTTTAATTTCAAACTGGGCAACTTCCACTGAGAAAGGATCTGTATTATATTTCAAGACCAGGAAAACAGCTCCACAACTTTGCCCAATCAAGATAAAGTTAATGACACCTCCATTAACTATACAAGGATTACCTGCAAGTATATAGCTCACAAAAAAAAAAACAGAGTATGTAAAGCTGTGCCCTGCTAAACATTTTTTTACAAGACAAGAGAAGCATTGTTTGAAGGGTTGGGGGTTTCCAACTTTCCAAAGAACAGCAGGAGGCCCTCCAGTTGGTAACATCATATGCAGGGGAGGACATTTTTTTCCTCCCACATGTCTGAAATTATAAGGATGGGAAAGAGATGGCTTATAAACCACTCCAATGTATATCTTTAAACATTCTGAAAACAACCCCAAATTGATTTATTTATTTAATTCGGGGGTGGCGGCGGTTTAAGAATAGAAATAAAGGTAATCTCATTTTCAGAAACTCACATTCTCCTTTGCATCCCAATCTTAATTTTGAATACTAAAAAAATATAACATCACCAAAAAGTGGCTGTTTTGCCACTAAATTATAACAGTACAGGCTCAGGGTGTTGAATGGAAAGGTACATGCAGCCTGAAGGTTGCCTATCCCTGTTTTAGCCATAGCAAGCAAGATCTCCATTTAAAAAGATGAAGCAGTATTACTATGTAAGCTGATATATTATTATAGCAATTATGTTTTCCTATTTCAAAAACTTTGCTAACAATCTTTTGTGCACAAAAATTACACAATTCCTTTTAGAATACAATGGAGATACAAGAATGCTTTAAGCAGAAAGTATCTCGGCACTGTAATCAATCTTATTTGGAATAAAGAATAACTACTTATTAGCATGTCTGAATAATATATATTCAAAATATTTATTTATTTAGTAAATGTATATGCTGCCTACACTTCACTAACTAGAGTGATTCTTGGCAGCTTAGAAATACTAAAATTTTAATACCAAGCACTTTAGAAAATCTAGTTACTCACGTGTTTGAATGAGGCAGGCTGAACCCTTGCTTCCACTAGCAACTGAACTGAATTAGATGTGTGCCTGAGAGCCAGAAAAAAAATTAAACTTTAGACAGGCCATATCTGTGAAATTAATGAATTCATTAGGTCATGATCTTAAATAATCAATTTTTCCTGACAAAGCCAGTCCACAGAGGTTAACAAAAATATTACTAAAATTAAAACAACACAAAATAATCAATGTCATAAAACAATTACACTAGTAAAAATTTAAAAACACATAAAAATATAAACATTTGCCTAGAATATAGTTGATAAACATTATAAAACTAATATGAAGGAAAGTTTCAGCTAAACAAAACATTTCCAGGTTACTGTTAAATTTAGTCAGAAAAGCAGGGTGAACTAGGGAGGAAGGAATTCCAAAATTCCAAATTGTAGCTTTTGGGATGTACCATACAGGTGCATTTAAACAAGTGAGGCTCAACTGTATGGAGACGTATGTCTGATAACAAACACCTTGAATATAACTTGGAAACCTATGGAAAACTAGTGCAAATATGGCAGGACAGTGTCACTTGCTTTCATTTGAAAGCACAGGACAGAAGCGTGGCCCTCTGCATTCTAGACCCAACTGCAATTTTGGGGGTTTTCTTCTAAGGCACTGCCACCACCACCAATTACATCAAGTTAAAAAAAAGGTCACTAATCCATGGGCTGAACATTTTCAAAAAGGAGATCGGCTGAAAAATCCCATGAAATTGGAAATAATATTAAACGCAAGTTCAAAAGAAAAGGTATTTTAAGAGATAGCGAAGAGTTACCAAGCAAAATGCTGTACAGCAAAAGCGGTAACCTTTTCAGCTGAGTTCATGCTTAGTATTTTATGGCTACACTCAGAAAATGAGTACAGAAGTAGCAAAAGGTGGGGGGAAACAACAGTTCTGTTACAGAAGTATTTTTCAATGGTCAGTTTTCCCTACTATTCCAATTCTAATGATTACCAATACTATTCTCAAACCCAGCTTGTTACAAAATTCATTTGTGCTATTTGCTACCCCAAGTTCTAATGGCTGATGAAAAGGGAACTTCGAATCAAAACCTCTGGGATGGTAGAAATTTGTAGCCAGAGATGTCACATTCCCCCACCATATAGAGATGACTTTAATTCTCTTCAGCTATAAAGACAGTAGAGATTTCCTTGTTTACTGATCACCCATTCAGGGACTGTTCAAAGTTATAACAGTACTAAAACAAGTGGTTTATGACAGGTCCCCAAAGTTGTAACTGTCATAGTATACCCGCAATCACCTGATAACTATTGGGATGTTTGGCAATTAGCATGCATTTACAATGGTCAGTGTCTTGCAGTCACATGATTGCCATTTGCGGCCTTTATAGTCAGTTTCCAACAAGCAAAGTAAATGGGGAAACTGGCAGGAAGTTGGAATCTGCCGTCACGTAAAGTTGTGCTTGACTATCTATGATTGTTTGCAGCACGATCGCAGCTGGAACGATGCCATAAATTAGCATGAGCACATTTCACCTTATGACATCAATTAGAGACAGAATTCCCAGTCCCAATTGCGGACAGTGAGGACTACCTATATATAAATTGAATTAACTTTTCAGAATCCTGCACGTAAGTCAATAAAATAAATTTCTTATCATTTTTAGCACTCATTTCATTTCTGGGAATAATCCACATTATAGGTTTCACTATGGCAATCTTACAAGCAAGTCCAGAAAGTTAGAAGAATAGAGACATGTATTTTATCATATAAAATACTCAACACACACACGGTGGAGTTTTTTATAAATTTTTACAAGAGTCTATTAAGAGAAAGAATATTTTGCATCTGCTTTCACAGTAAAGAATCAGAGATGATTTGTACATATCTACTGATTTATCATAAGCTTACCTTTCCAAAATTTCTGAGATTTGCCAATGGAAGCTAACTAATACAAGTTTAGCTACTGCATGAGATATCTAAGGGGAGGAGAGGAGAGAAAGGGAAAAAATGAATTGATGAATAGC
>JANHFO010005341.1:56901-67349 GCA_032468095.1 Pareas carinatus
GACCACAATTTACAATACTTTGGTAAAAGTATTCCAGTTTTTGGCAAAGACTCACAATAGTGAGTTTTGGATTCACTGAAAGTCACTGCAAAAAAAAAAAAAGATCGTAAAACCAGAGCATTCACTTGACCCATCATGACTTACCACTATATTTGGCAGCATCGTTACGGTCCTAAGTCAAGGACTACCTGTAGTTGTGTCCAAAGTTCTTCATGCAAGAAACAACGCTTCCTAGGATGGACATGGTTGAGAACTTTCTTGCCTTTCCTTTTCTTGTTTCTTTTGTTTTTACATTTATGTTCTTCCTCTTTTACATTTGCAGTATAGCTTGTTGGCATAATTGGCTACAATAATATTTACTGCAAAGGGTGTGTCTTAATTTTTTTTTTTTTTACTGATCGTGGGAGGAAGTTTCATGCTGTACAGCCTGCCTGGAAGACAAGTTTCTACTCTCTTGTGTATTAACAACAAAAACAACAAAAAATTCTACCAAATCGATCGAAGAAGAGAGTGGAAGTGACTTGTCATTCTGCCAGCCTCTTGGCTTCCACACATTTGCACAGGAAGGAATTCTTTTTTTTCATCAGCAGTTACCGAAACCAAACAGGCCATTGAAGTGGAAAGAGATTTCAAAGATTTTCAGTTAACCCTCTCTCCCTTGCATACTAGAAATTTAGGCAGGTCGATAAAACTGTAAGCGGTAGGGGCAGGGAATATTGCCTTGTTGTGGTGCTGCAGAAATCTTCCACTCACTGTAATTGTTGTTAATTGAGGAGCACTTGAGCATGTGGCAAGAGGTGGAAATAGGAGAATTAACAGAATAACAGAGTTGGAAGGGACCTTGGGGGTCTTCTAGCCCATCCCCCTGCTTAGGCAGGAAATCCTAAAACATTTCAGACAAATGATTGTCCAATCTCTTCTTTAAAAACTCCACAACTTCTGGAGGGAGTTAATCAGTTATTCCACTGATTAATTGTTCTCACTGCACGGAAATTTCTACTCAGTTCTAGGTTGCTTTTTCTCCTTGATCAGTTTCCATCCATTGCTTCTTGTCCTGCCTTCTGGTGCTTTGGAGAATAGCTTGGCTCCCTCTTCTTTGGGACAGGCCCTCAAATAATGGAATACCTCCATCATGTCACCCCTAGTCCTTATTTTCATTAAACTAGACATACTCAATTCCAGCAACCGTTCTTCATATGCTTTAGCCTCCAGCCCCCTAATCATCTTTGTTGCTCTTCTCTGCACTTTTTCTAGAGTCTCAAAATCTTTTTTACATCGTGGAGACCAAAACTGGACGTGTGGTCTTACCAAGGCATTATAGAGTGGCATGAACACTTCACAAGGGCGAAGTCTGATCAAAGTCTCTCGGTGGACAAGGTTCATGAAATGTATTTGTTACATTTTTCAACAGCTCCTCCCGGAAAGTATCCCAATGGCTTCAGAGATGTCCTGCGTGAGCTGGTCCGAGAGGAGGGAGTGATGTCTCTGTACAAGGGATTCAACGCTGTGATGATCAGAGCCTTTCCTGCCAATGCAGTAAGCAAATGCTACCTTTGAATTGCGGTTCATTTGTTTATTTATGGACTGCCCATCTTACTGACTGATTTATTTATTGACTGCCCATCAAGGTAAGTCTGGGTGGTTTACAACAGTGGTTGCCAACCTGCTGGCTGCAGACCTCCAGTGGTCCATGAGAGAATCCTGGTGGTCCACAAGAAAATTTGGAGATTTTATTTTTTTAAAATAGAAACAGCCGGCCTCTGCAAGGAGCGCGGCCAGCAGCTGAAGAAAAGGCCCGCTGCAGCAAGGAGTGTGGTCGGCGAGCAAAGGAATGACTTGACGCTGTCCTTGTGGCAGCGGTGCCGGGAAGAGAGCAGGCGGTGGGGGGGACACCAGTCTGCCATGCTCCTCACAGCGGCACTAGGAAGAGACCAGGCGGGGCGGGGAGCAGCTTGTCTCGCTCTTTTATCGCTCCAGCTGCCTCTCCCACGCTGCTTCTTCTCCTTTTCCACCATGGACAGCTAGCGGGTGGTGCTAGCAGCAGCTGAGGAGAAGCATGACTGACTGAGGAATTCTGGGAGTTGAGGTCCACAAGCCTTAAAGGGAGCAAGGGTTGGAGATTCTGGTCCAGAGGGTAATCTGTTCCAAAGAACAGGAGCAAAGGCCAAGATGGCTGTTGTTTTGTTAAGAGTTAAGATAGAAATATAAGAGCTAAACCTCCTGACAGCTCCTCTGGAAAACACATTGCATTTTATTCTTCTGGCCAATTTTACATCAAACGTACATACTGTATAGTACCTTCAGTTGGATTTCTGCGTTGATTTATAGGTTTGTTCAGTTCAGTTAGTTAGAAGTCATTTCAATCATCCAAGCAACTGTAGCTAACGTACAGCAAAAATAAAAAAACAAAACAAGTAGAAAACAGTAATAAATCAAGAACGAGCTTCTTACAGGTAGTCCTCATTTAGATTTGGGCCAGCAGCTTGATCATTAAGCAAAGTGGTTGTTGAAAGGACGTAAGAGAGTACTGTAAAGCACTGTTAAGCGGTATATAAGTCTAAATAATAAATAAAGATCCAGGGGAAACGCCTTTTAGACGAGAGTTTTATAAACTTTTTCAAGCTGCAGACCCCCAAAACATGTCGTTGCTACATGGCAGACCCCATTCCCACAAATCCAACTAATTAAAATTGAGCAGAGAATCAGCATCAAATTGTGCCAATTATATTACTTTTTCCAAATTTTTCTTGACCTGTCTGCGGACCCCCTGGCAACTTGTTACGGACCCCAAATGGTTCCTGGAGCACAGTTTGAAAACTTCTGTTTTAGACAACTGGAAAAGCTGATTATCATTAATTTTTCTACACAGAATTCAATATCACCATGCATACTATTCTGGATGATTCCCCAGCCTTCGAAAGCAGCTTTTGAAGAAACAGAATGCCAGACTTATTTTTTTCTTTCTTTCCCTCCTCTCCAGCAAGTCCCCTTCGAGCAATGTTCCACTTGACTGAATGCCTAGCTATTATATATGCCCATGCAGTATATTTACCGGAGACATTTCAAAGGTTAATGACAATGTTGAAACAGCCTCAGTTTGTTGGTTTTGTATGTATCAATTATGCAAAGTAATTCATGCTATGAAACAGCACATTATTAATAGAAACTCTTCTGCGGGAAAAATATATAAAATATTCTGCAAAAAATGTGAACAACGTGAATATATGTATATACTTATATGTATATCTTTTTCAGGCATGCTTCCTTGGCTTCGAATTTGCTATGAAGTTTCTTAACTGGGTTGCACCAGGTTTTTGATGACCGAAAAGTATGTTCCTAAAGGAATCCGAGGACATGAAAATAACTGCGGTAATTGCAATGGAGGAAAAAAAATCAGCCAAATCTCCTTCTATGGAGCAATTCAAGAGGAGCTCACAATCACACTCTTGCCTTCTCAATTCAAAAATACCAAAGTAGTTAAGCTGTTGATATTTTGCTGCTATTAACAGGTATCAATTTAAAAAAAAAACACATTTTCCTGTGGTGAATAAAGGAAAATGATTTTAATTTCCCTTTTTATATTAATTAAAAAATGCGTTGCTGGTTACTGTACCAAGAACATTCCAAGATGCCATGGGATGTTTGGAACTAGCCATATTGTATGTAATTCTCAGGACGGAATTTCAATAATAGATACACTGATATAAAAACATTTGATTGCATTTAACAGGTATTGGGTGCTATTAGCCCTGGTTTCTTGTTAGTTCATGTGAAATGAATGGGAGCATCTGAACACTTTCGTATTTCTGTTCAAGCCTTATTCACTGCATATACAACACGGTTGTAGTATGTCTTGACCATATGAGCCTTGGTTTACTGCCTTGTAGTCTGTGACATGCTTCTTTGACATAATTAATATTTTAAAAAGCCATCTAGAAGAATTATGCAAAAAGTAAAGCACCTTGAAGTCACAAAATATAAATAAGTATTAAATTAGTGAAGACCTCTAAGTGTATGATGAAAAACCTCAAATAAGTGAACAGCAGAAACGGGGTAGGGTGGAGAGAATAAATCCCAATCACTTTGGCTGGAAAAGGCAGTCAGTATAAAAATGCCTTTCTCTAGACTCAGCTTTGGCCCTTTCTGGATAACTAATAATACCTTGAGAGACAGCTTTACAAGAGGTGGACAATCTTCTTGTATATGGCATACCAGATTATTTTGGTATTCCTGGTACCTAGGAATGTATTACAATGGTTTCAAAGCAATTTGTACTCCACTTTAGCAAGCTTCTAAAGTTGGAGGAACCTGCAATAGGACAACTAACCGCAGTGCCATTCTGTTTTAATGCAGTTCTCTCTTACACTCATATATGGGTTTTTAAGTACATCTCATGTACAAAGAGAATAAACAGTGTTTACAAAATGTCTCACTGGAACGTGCTTAGGACTCAATAAAAGTTGTGTTTTGGTTTTCTTGTTTGTTTTGCATATCTTGTAATAGCTATATCAGTATTGGAAACATGCCTCTTTTTCATAGCATTCTGGCGGTTTAAAGATCGGATCCTTTATCAACAGGAAGGGACTGTGATATTTGTTAAATTGTATGTGTGACTCCAGCCACAAAAAGTTGCAGAGTGGAATGTTCATAAAAAGTTTCATTCTTTTGTCCATTTTAGAAGGACATTCAATGCATTTCCATCTTATATGGACACTTTGGGGAATTACCTCAGTTTTCCAAAAACTTCAAGAGCTTTATTGAAATAGGCAATTGTTTCATTATGTAAGAACAATCAGATTCTCCAAATACCAAGAGAGAGTCGTTGAATGCAATGAGAGGGCTGGTTTGGTTCTACCATACATTAAAATGAGATAATTTTGTGAAGGGAGAAGTCCCTTGTCCTCAGTCCAAATCCCATTCTTTGGTAGTCCTTCCTTCAGACAGAAAGAAGAAGGAAAGAAGGATTATTTGATGTCAGGATCGTGGAACATGAACTCTGGTGGATCGAGATGAGGTCACTTACGGTAGTCCATTTTGTGCCAACTAATGCACTTTATGAGAGAAAAGTGGAGTTCTGATTCTTCCTACAAGGAGTATTTTGAAAGGAAGGGTGCAAGGTTTATGGATGGGCCTCTGCAGGTTCCTCACTGCATGTGTGCATCCATCCTTTCTAGATTTCCTTGAAAACACAGTAAGAGGATAGCTTTCTCTTGGCTTAGATGTTGTATTTATTGTTGACTGAGAGACTCATTTGTTTTGCCTGAGATAAAATGGATGTGTTGATATAGTTTGCATTACCTTTCATTTACAATCGCTTACTAACTGACTAGCATTGCTGCTAATTTCTCTTTTGTTTTATAGTAAGGATAATCTGAAATTAATTTTCTTCCGCAAATACACCCCACCTACTCTTTGTCCATCAACAAAGAGAATGCACACATTGTTTCTGAATTTATGAAATACAAATTACTGGCTTTAAAATGTCATTCCTGTATATAGTTTTTCGATGGGGGGGGCTCTTTTAAAATGTGAATAAGTTACCTCATGATGCCCAAGAGTTGGCATATTAAAATGGTAGTTAGTCATTGTCTCATTATGTAAGACAAAGTACTGAATTGCCTCTCTCTGCAGTGTACTGCATCATTCAATGCTTAGATCACCCAAAAAGATGAGTAATCCTTTCCCTCCTGCTTTAAGAACAGCAAATAGGAGCTATCTGGGGGTAGGCTGAAGCCCAGCTCAAGTCTTAGAATATATGTTAAGTATCTTATTTTAGTTAGAAATCTTTATGATACAGGATTTTATTAGCTTGATCTGGATTTATTGACCCTGAACAAAATATTGTTGAGGTGCCTGTCCATTGGAAGAGTTTCTTGAATAGCAGCAGTGCTCAAAGTCATTATTCTGTGCAGCCGAACCTTAGCATTGGCCACTGTGCCTTTGACTTAAAACCATAAAGCACATATTGCACAAAGCCATTTGTGGGATGTATTTGATTTTAGACTAATGTGTTGTGCTAACTTTAACCCCTGTCATTTGTTCAATAACTGTGGTTTAATAAAGCTTAGAATGCTGTGTGGACTCAGTCATTTAATCCAACTGGAGCTCCAAAACAAATAAATTATCTGTCTCTTTTTTTAGCTTAGCAAGGTTTGGATTTGGCATAGATCAATTAATCTTGGTGCAACTGACTTACATAGTCTGCAGTTCTATTCTTCACTCAGTTTAGAGCATAGCTGTAACTCTCCTGTGAACCAGCTAATAAATCATATATTGATCTGTTTAACATACATAGTCTAGTGTACTGTAGTGGTGCAGTGGTTAGAGTGCAGTACTGCATTCTACTTCTGTTAACAGTCGGCTGCCAGTAAGTTCAGCAGTTCGAGTCCCACAAGCTCAAAGTTGACTCAGCCTTCCATCCTTCCGAGGTCGGTCAAATGAGGACCCAGATTGTTGGGGGCAATATGCAGATTTCTGTAAACCCCTTAGAGAAGGCTATAAAGCACTGTGAAGCCGTATATAAGTCTAACTGCTATTGCTAACTGCTATTGCTAGTAATGGCTAACCTTTTAGATACCTAGTGCCCCAATGAGTCGCAACTAAGCAGTCCCAGCTCGTGATGTCATCACCTGGTGCCACTACTCTCTTTCTGAGCATGCGTAGGGCCCAGTGACATCATCACGCAGCGCTGCTACTCCTGAGCATGTGTAGGACCCAGTGATATCATCACTCAGTGCTCTACTCCTTTCTGAGCATGCTCAGTCCTGGGACGATGCTGGGGCAACTTGGCTCACATGCCAGCAGAGAGAGCTCTGTGTGCCCGCTGTGGCACGTGTGCTATAGGTTCACCATCACTGCTCTAGTGTAACTGGATACCTGGTGGAAGGGAGGACAAGAAGGACAAGATCAAAATTCAGATGCTTGACTCGTATTTGTAACAATTGCGGTGTCCCAGCATCATGTGATCACCTTTTACGACCTTCTGACAGGCAAAGTCAATGGGGAAGTGAAATTCTCTTAACAACCAGCTCTAACTGCACTTAACAATGAACTTAAGAGTCACCATCAGTGAACTGTTGGATAATATTACTTGGTCTGTTGTGTGGATGCTTGAGGGTTTTTAGGGAGGGGAGAATTTGGCGTTTGGGGATTGTCATGTGTGGGGGTGTGTTGGGTCTGGTCTCTGGGGTTATGTGAGTTTCATTGTATGTGTATACTGTGTATACTCGTACAATGACAATAAAGTTATTACTCATTTAACTGCAATGATTCACTTAACAACTGTGGCAAGAAAGATCATAAAATGGGGCAATATTCGCTTAACAGGTGTCTCCCTCCCTAAATTTTGGGTACAATTATGGTCGTAAGCCGAAGACTACCTGTATTTCCATACTGTTAGATGGCCTTTTTATTAAAATCTTATACATGTATACATTAAAACAATCTTTAATATTTACTCCAAATGAATATATACTGGTACATCGCTAAGCAAAGAGAATCAGATGGTCTTGCCAAACATCAAATAGAAATAACAGTTTCTTGATTCATGCTTTTTTTCCTCTGTTTTATTAATACAAATCTTTTCATGTACAGTTCTTTGCAGTTGAAAAATATGTAAAAGAAATTTGGGGAAATTCCACATTCTATTTTATGGCCTAACAGCCGAAATTAAAAACTTTCAACAGGTGAAAACAATTTTCATCTTGTAAAAATACAGACTAAGATTAAAGTTACATTCAGGCTGCTTTTTAATCTTAATCCTTGGAAATCTAAAGTTTTCTAAGGAAAAAAAAAGAAGTAAACTTGCTTCTGCCTATCCTGCAGTTGTCAAAAGTTATTGAACTCTGCTGAGGTGAATGACGTACATTCATAATATGTTTCGCTGTAAAAGAACAGACTCTATTTGTTTAGTCTGATGAACTGAATTAAGGTATAGTGGTGCCTGTTAGGGCTATGGTGCTTTGGCCAGCATAGGGACATGCAAATGTGGTGGTAGCCATGGTTAACAGTTCATTCCTTTTTCTGGAATTAAACAACAGATATGCGATCTAGGAAAAGGAGTGGCTGCTTTAAGAAGCTGCAACAGGGTGCCACCTTTGTACCACAGCCCACTTCTGCTTTCACCTCCAAAGCCCTCTCTGCAACCATGCTAAATTAATAAAATGGACGGATAAGTGATTGAAGAGCACCATTTCACCAAAGTGCTCCAATGTTGCTCTTCCATTCCACGTGCCATTTATAGGCCCTTAATTGTAAGGTAGAGGTAGAAAACCAGCAAAATTCCCCTCAGCAAAGGATCAATTTTCAAAAACTTGCTGTCCATCAAATGCTACTCAGAGGGGGGCGGATTAGTATCTCCTGTGAGTAGTATCCAGCCATATATTCTCATTCTCGGAATACTTCTCGATGGAATCTGTCTTTACTGTTTAAGGAAAAAAGACAAAATTTGGTATGATGTGCAGGCTTACCCTATTGTCTCCATAGTAACCAAAAAATCCACAAAGAAGCTGAGAGTCATTGCCTAGCAACGCCAAGCTGTTGACTCTTATCTGCGACTTGAGTTATTTAATAAGAATCTGCTGGGATCTTCGGACTGCATATTTACTAGAATGTAGGATATACAAATCAGTGAAGCCTAAGAAGACTACTGCATGTGGTGGAGGAGAAGTTTGCATTGTGGGAATGTCATGATTGAAAAATCCACCAGAATTAAAAACTCCCCCATCGCCTGCCAGTATTGTTTTAATCAATGTTGAATAGGAATTTATATATCAGCTGCAATGTTCTTTTTAATCTAATAAAGACTATCACGGGAGTTACTTATAAGAACATGAATGTTACTCTGGGCTCTACCATTGTTCTTGACAAACATTTCTCTCTGGCCTATCACGAAAATACATCAAGGTGGCTGGGACGGGACTTTTCCAATGGAGTCTAGAATGGATTGGAATATCCAATTTCCCCTTCTCCCCCACTTTGTACCCTTCAAACCAATTTTTATTCCATCAAGCCTTACTGGTTTTGTTGCCTACTTCCTATGTATTTTGTTAGATGCAATTAAAAGGAGATTACTTAGTAGCCTATGTTTTTTTTTTAAAAAATGGAACAATTAAAAATTACAGAACAAAATGCACTTTAAAAAGAACACTGCTTAATATGTTTGAAAGGGAAATGTAAGCCAAAGTTAAAAACAAAGTACAAAATGGGTGGGTATTTTTTTCTTAAATTGAAGAAAACTTTTATCCCCAAAATACGAAATGCTGTTTTAAGGTTTATTGTCTCCATTACCAGACCTTCTGTCACAAAATAGAAATGTTGACAGATATCTTTTTGTTTAGGAAATTGGTAGCATCTAATTAATCATAGAAGAGCTATGTCATAGTGAAAGCCTTGTTCGCTAAATAGAATGAGTGTTGTGAAATGCTTTTTAAGAACAGCAGAGAATTTAAAACGTGTGTACTGCATTAAGAGACCTTCTATTGAATGACAGGGCATAGTGATAATGAATATACTGTATGCACTCCCAGTTTCTTTTTGCCAAGTCCAGTTCCGTGCCTGTGCTGTCAGAAAGATCATGGAAATTCTGCTAGGCAGAAAATTAAATGTAGACAGATCAACAATGTGAATATAAGTCAATTTCATTTGGCTTAATTTATTGGAAGCAAGAGTCTTCAAGATGCCAAGAGAAGAGAGAGAAAAAGAGACAATTGGACACACAAGGAATTTGCCTCTGTTGTATAAGCTCTCACTGTACATACAAGCAACAAGTGATAAATCATCCTAATCATAAAATACAATCATAAATCATAAGATACAACGCAGTGATACTTGTAAGATACTAAATAAAAGCAATCAACATAAAGCATGAGATACTAACAACAAAGTCATATGATGCTAATGGAATAGGCAATAGGAAAGATGAGGAAGATAATAGAGATAACTCTGCAACCCTATGACGTAGTTTGACATCCAGGGGATAAGACAGTGTTATGGGAATCTTGCATAAATTCTGTCATTTGAGCAAGAAGAACTGATTTGGCAATAATCTTGGATCAGATCATGCCTGTGCAGATTGTGTCTGTGGATCCTGGAGCCTCCCCTGGTATTTAGAAGAAATGTGAAATGAAACTGCAACTGATGCCTAAAATGCTGCTGAAGGAAGACAAAGAGAAACATTCAATCCAACCCTCCTTTTAGTGGGAAGTTTATTGAGAGGGCGGTTTGTTTCCCTGAATGATTATTTAGACCATTTTTTCCCAGTCTGATTTCAGATAGGGTTACAGTATTGATCATGCTGATGGATAATCTTTAGAGGGCTTCGGATGAGGGCGTGCACCCATGTTTTGCCTTCCTGGGTCTCTTATTTTTTTTTTTTTAATAGAAAAAGTTTTTATTGGTCAATAAAATACAAAACAATAGCTTACAATATGTGGAATTTCAATTACCAA
>JANHFO010005342.1:42941-53869 GCA_032468095.1 Pareas carinatus
TTTTATTTATCCAATTTAGACACCACTTACACTTGCAAAGTCTGCTGTTTAACCTTTTTGAAGTTTCATCTGAACTTTTAAATATGTATCATGGAGGATAGTCAATTTTCCTTGGATAAGCTATGGTTATTGGTTACCCTCATTCTTTATTAACATTCAAGGCTGCACATATGAAAACATATGTGCACAAATTGGCATATTTAATAACAGTCTGACAGCAGATCATACCAAGATGTCTTCAGCAATAGTTTTTTACAACCTAGATTTAACTACTGAGGAAAATTTTCTCTTTAAAATGTTGCTGGTAATAAAACCAGTTTCACTAATCAAGCAAAGTTTTTTAATGTTTGCTTTTTGATTGAATAAAAATATCACTTTTAAGATTTGTGATGGATTTGAAGGAAAGAACAAAATTTCATTCACTGAACAATTTGTCTTTTGAAGTACACTAAATATAGTAGTCTGATAAGATTATAATAGTTCATTATTTATGTCAATTTATTAACAAGTGTGACATTTACAGAAAACACCACAGGTTTCAAATAAGTTAACATTTTTCTTCAATTTTATATAAAAAGCACTGATAAATTAAAAGTCCTGACAATTTACCAACCACAAGCATTTCCCACACTATTGAATACCTAAGCAGTTGATTTTAAAAGAATCCATAAGATTGCTGCTGTGATTACAATTCACTATTGAAAACTGGTAATACTCAAAGAATAAAATGAACATGCAATGTAGAAATTGCACCAGAACCAGTAAATCTAGCACAACATCAAGGTATGGCAATACAACAAACAATCCAACTCAGTTTCTTCCACAAAATACGTATTGTGAAAAATAAGGTCTTTCACACATTTGCTAAATCTGTTACGAGAATTAGACTGAACAGAACATTTACCTTAATTCACATGTAACTGAGAAGGCAAATAAAATGTAATTTACAAACACTGCTTGTAAATATTTAGCTTATAATTGAGAAATATAAAGGTACTGCTGTATTGGAGCAATCTGAAATAACATCACAGAAATTTAGCATTTTACTATCTTTGTAAGCCTTGTCCATTTTTATTTCAATTTTTAATATCTACAGATTTGATCCATATAACTTTCTATAAATGTAGTTAGTATACTCAACAATAGAATAAATGTATTCTTGAAAATAAAATCTGCAGTAAATTTCCACAATCACAATAGCTGGACTCCATGATCGAAACTGTTTTATTTGAGGACAAACAGAATTGTAGCTAAGTGGGAACAACAATGAAAATTCTCAATGGGACAAACTTGATGAAAAATCTGGAAAGTAACTGATTCAGTTTATATTTGTGATATAAAATACCCATGTCTTTGAGTTTATGTGCAAACACAAAATAGGATGGCAAAAATGTTCTCTTGTCCAAGTGCCGAATGACTCTTCTTACAAATAAAAAAGCTTCATAAATAAAGCCTGAGATCAAGAATTTGTGAGGAAGTTATATCTGGGGAAATTAATTTGGAAACTAGAGACCATTTAGTTAAAGGCAGTTAAAAGGACCATAAAACAGACACTTAGTATTAGCACGAATAAATGAACTGCAAATGAAAATGTTAAATTTCAAGATGCAGATCAACCCAGCTCATGACTGTAGAAGAGTTGGGTGTACAGAATAGGATATAAATGGAAATAAACACATAATTGGACTTCTAATATTAGTCAATATACCATCTTTAACAGAAAGCAGGTATGGATTCAGTCATTCTCTCTCAGCCTGACCCACTTAGCAGAGTTGTTATTGTTGGGGAAAAGAGGAAGAGACAGAAGTATTAGGTATGTTCACCACCTTGAGTGGGATGAAAATCTAATAAAATAAAAGCAGCAATGTGGTCCACTATTTAACTCAACGGTTCTTAAACTGATTGATTCAATTACTTCTCTTTCCTTTTCCAAGCAATCCAAGTCACTATCCCCACCCAAAAAAATCCACTCTGCTGTTTTACACAGGCATCTTGGCAGCGTCAGTCCCAAACTGGATCCTTGACTCACAAACATGCAATTACAAATTGCTCTACTACCCTCAATTTTCCCCTTGGGGAAAATTATCCACCCCCTTAAGAACTACTGGTGTTCTCTAATAGAATAAAATAAAAGGTGTCTTGCTCTCATTGCTACTATAATTTATGCAAGCCAGTAACAAATATTTTTTAAATTAGAATATCTTTTAAAAGCTGAGACAATATGTAAAGTCTAGTCAGCTGAGTAAAAATCTATATTTCCTTCCTGAAATGGAGAGGGGTTGTAGAATCATTCCCTTTCTATCTTTTTAGACGATAGTTCTACTGCTCATAAATGAAGGGGAAATTCCTTTAAACTAATGTTAAAATTTTGGATTTTACAGCCCTAAGACATGTCAAATGAATGTCTACTTCACTGGAGTAGTGGAGCAATTTTTAAATTAAATATCTCCATTCATTCTTTATGATTTCTCAAGCATAACTTACACCAAATATTATACAGTGGAAAATATGAATTGCATAAAGCAGCAGCATGTGAAACTTTGGGCCTTTTGTTGATTAAACAGATTTTTTCACTATCTAACTATAAAATAGTGCATTCTCTTTTTGATCAATTATCCAGCATCAACTTCTTAAATCTATTATTATCTGTCATTGGAACTGAACAAATATCCAGTTTTAAAATCATTATGCACAGCTTAGATACCAGTATGCTGGAAATTGTACCAGCATTTTACTTTATATACATGCTGAACCATATCACACAAGGCTCAAAACCAGAAAAATAAATCTATCTAACCCCCAAACTTTTAATGTATCACAAAAAAGAACCCACAGGCACTTTTAATAAATACAGTGCACAGAAGTTACAGGCCACAGTTGCATGATGGAATAATTCAGTACCAATTAATAGCATGAAGCAGAGTTTGTTCAGTCTTTTACTGACCAAAATATAAAATGGGAACCAGTTACAACTCACCAAAGTTGGGAGGGGGGGAGATCACACAAGAGAAAACAAAATTTTGAATAATAGTTTTAAATATTTAATTACTGCAAAGCCTATTATAAAATATTTTAGTTAAACCTTTAAAAGATTTAATAGTTTATGTTCCCTATTTTTTAAAAAATCTACACAATACCTTTATTTGGGTGGTCCATCAATATCCAAATGTGCAAAAGTTACAATTTACCTTTAGGAGTGCATCAAAAATAGGCTTAATATTCAAAATAGCTGTATTATGGTAATGTAAATTTCACAGCACCAGTTTTCTGTAATTCTAAAGGTTTGGATTCTATGGAAGGGCAGTGATTTACAAAGCACATATCAGGCGCTCCAATTAAGTCAGCCATTTAGGTTACCGTAAATAATCTGTGGGTCTTTCTTATAAGCTTTCTTTTTTTGTAGAGATTCTCACTTATTGTACTTTAACAAATATAATATTTGTTATGAGCAGTTTTTGTGCCTTGAATGCATAGATTGCTCAAATCTAAGTATTCATTGTAAGGAAAACATACCTCATTTCAGATATTGCAGCATGGTGTTTTTCTTAATATACTTAACATGAAATATTCTTAACATGAAAAATCTCTTTGCATAGGAAAAGTGCATTACATTGCCTCTACTGTTACACTCTGTAGTCCTGACAATCAAAGAATACTGTATACATAGATTCAGATGCCTAAAAAAACTGTGCCAGTATTTTTAGAAAATAAGCCGATTTGCTTGACAATAGCCTGAATTACAAGATCATTAAGCTGCAAATTGGCTTTAAAAATAGCATTAAGGTTTTGGTTTTTTCAGTTTTGCCAAACTAATGATGAAGAGCAGTTGGTACCTTGCTTAAATAACTGTTAGATCAAGTATCATATTTCAGTCTCTTCCTATCAAAAATATTTGTCATCGGGGTACAGAAAAAGCCAAAAGTCTGCTCTGATACACAGTGCAAGGCAGCATATAACTATTAAAACATACAAATTTTTGAATGGCTGCATACACAAGGTTGACATAAGCAACATTCTATGTTTGTTCTTTCTATCTTTGGCTAAAAGTCTGAGAAAGGAAATTCAAGGACCAAAACCATTCTTAATTTTCCAGACTCTTCCCCATTATTACACATCACTAACTGGAAGGCTTGCATCATCCAGATCCACTGGACCAGGATTCTGTTCCTGAGTGCCGTTATCATTTTGAGGTTCCAATAGGGCCTGTAGAGTCACTTTGGAAGCTGAGTTTCTTGAAGGGACAGCCTGGATCTTGAAGCTCCCTGGTTTGGCCGTGGTAAAAGATTCATGAAATCTTCGCTTCTCCAAGACAAGGGGTTTGTTGCTAAGGGTTTGGACCAAAGTGGAGCGGTAAGTGGTTGTGGAATGTGAGGTGCCTGCTGCTGTTTTTGCAGGACAGCTGGATTCTGGACAGCTGGAATGTTCCTGTAAAGGAGAAGTAATTTTCTGATTAACTCCATATTAATTACTCAGTTCAGACCTATGTCACTGAAATAATGAAAAAGGAAATACGAAGCAAAGCATAAGAGCGCAAAAGCAGAAGCTTTTCTAATGCAGCACAATGTTAAGACTGTGAGCATACAGCATTGTGTAACAGCAAGCTGAAATAGCCAAGACAAATCCCTAAATCTAGCATGATATTGTTTAATTCTGATAGTGCAATTGCACTGAGCTATTATGCCCAATGCTATCAATTTCCCAGCAGAATGGATTTCCCCCTTACTTGCAACATGGCCATTGTGAGCATACTACTGACAGCATTTTAAAGAAACTGTCGATTTTGAGAATTTGCAAATAGGGCTAAATACTCTTGAAATATAATCCTAAAAGAATTTCAAGAAATTAATCCCATAAATCCATGCAAAGTGTATTCACTTTTTTAAAAAAGAAGTATAATTAAATTCTTAAATTTGTATGTGAATTAAACTTCCACTGTTAAGGCACTTTAGATTTTTGTTCATCTATGCTTTATTCCTTAATTATTTGTTCTATTAAACCATAGCAAAATATGATTTAGTTGGTCACTATATACAGAATGTAATATAATCTATTATGTAGTTTGGATTTTTCTATATTCTGCCCTACAATGCTAGTTGCTGCTTTGATAGGGAACTATTTATTATATTCAGTATTACTTATACTTATTAAATATGATCATACAAATACTGAGTTCAGCATTTTAATACTATACTTAATGAAAACTGCAAAAGATAATTTCTACAATAAGCATGCAACATGAAAGAATATTGTCTAAATTTTACTTGGCAGCAAATATTGTCAATTAATTTGAAAACTGAGAAAAAAATCAGAAAAAATTCTGAAGAGTGTTGAATAATATTCATCAACTAAGATCAACCATGCTGAAAATTTGGCAACAACTATGAATATGAAGCTTCTTAATGAAAAATCATAAGACCATAGCAATTTACCTGTCTGCTTCAAAAATGTTACCCATTTCCTGCCAAATTTTGGAATCAGTCTTCCAATGTTATAACATCTATCATGCAACCTGAAGTAGAATTTTTTGACAATCTGAAAATTCTAACAGTTGCATTAGACCAACAAGCAAAGCCTAGTTTAAGATAACATTCCAGAATGTGTTTCTATTTTAAGCTGCATTGTGCCTCACTATATATATTACATGTTATTGCATGCTAATACTTCAATGAACAAAATATCTCTTATTTTGGATAGTAGGGTTGAAATAAAATTTTCTATTTCTATTGAACAAATGATTAGCTGGAGAATGTGGCTGCTTAGCTAGATTCAGAATTAGCCTGGTCATCAAACTTTTATAATGATGAGCATATTATCCAGATCATGGAATAAACTGTGAACAGTCTACAACAATTTATAGGAATCATCTAAGTGAAGGAAGGTAAAGAAGAAACTTGGTACTTTGTTTCAAAAGTGATCAGAAATAAATATGTATATAAATAAAAAATTGTGCAAAATAATTTCCAAATACAAACTTCTTTTCTAAAGTGAATACTATATAAATATTTCTATAACATTTTTAAATTGAACCCAAGCAAGATTTGTGCTAGAGCAGCATTTCAAATATTTCAATTTGTAATTTTGTGATAAGATACATTTTTTGTGATTAGAATGTAAAAGACTTATATTCATTATTTTGATTAACCACAGACTAGTTAATCAAACTAATGCAAGTTATAACAATCCCTGCATCTTGACTAATGATTCCATGTATATATATTGTAAAAACCATGCACGTTGGTCAATTGTATTTTTCTTAGTGTGCATGTTATTTGCACACATTTAATTATTAGGTGCTGAAAGGCTTTTACGAGCTGTGTTTTAAAATGATTACATTCAAATATGAACTCTCATGCAAATAAGGCCAAATGTAGTTTCTGTCTCCATGTATTTGCTACTAGAGCTTTTCTTCTCAGTGAAAAGAACAGAGACTTCAGCAGCAAGTGAATGTTTGCCATTCTGAAAAATAGATTTTATTTAGAAAGACCAAATGTAAAAGCCAATGGAAAATATTTCAGAAGTTAGTAATTTCATGGTGATAATGATCAACAGAAGAAACCACAATATTAAGTTTAATATAGTGTTAATAAATGCTTTGGATTTCAGCTCTCTATTAAAATGGCAGGTTTACATGAGAGCCCACATACATGCTGCATTCACCAGTTCTTGATGTATACCTCTGTATACAAGGATTCGACAGCCTTCTGGCCTGCCGCATCTGGAACACAGTGCAAAGCTAAGATTAGAGTAACCTAAACTTGAGAAGAGTAAGGGAGGAAGAGAGGAAAGGACAGGGAAAGAAAGAACTGCTGATAGCCACTAGTAGAGTTATCCCACCACAAAGATTAAAAACACACCAAAGACACAAAGGAATACCCATTCCCAAAAACTTTTCCATCAACCAGAATGCATTCATTCCCAGAGAGAATTTATAGAGGATAGTGGCAATTAATTAGGCTCTTTAAATCTGTTTTTGCAAATTAAAAAAGGTGAAATTTGGGAAAGAAACAATTGTTTTAATATCAATATGCTGTATACAAACTAGAATAAACTTCTAGTATATAGACAGAAATAAAAAAACAATATTGCTATATATGAATGGCTAAGAATAGCTTTAAAAAAAGAATCACCATAGCACTATATTATAACAATTAGATATTCAGTAGTATAAATATGTGTTTTATTGAAAAATATGCCATCTGTGGAACAACTACATAATTACTGACACGTACAATAAACAGTTTGGCAATGGTAGCCATTGCATTGCCAGCTGTTAAAAAAGGAAATCTAGAATCTTTTTACAAGGACAGATTACCTCTGTGCTGAGAGGATGGAAAACTAAAAGTTTCAAACAACTGTATTCCACGGTGCTTAAATCAGTTTAAGGATGTCTCAAGCACAAAATTCAAAAAACAATTATCTAAATTCACAAATTGAATTGTGGTTCAAATTAAGAGAGGAGAGTTTCAACATCTAAATATTAAGATAATACAGAAAGACAGAAATATGAGTATTTTTAAGATTAGCATTGAATCAAAGACGCAACAGTCTATACAAGTTGTAATGCATGCAAATATATTACCCCCGATCTAGCAAAGGGTTGACTGATAAAAGAGTATGTGCAATACTTATTACTGCTGAAATGTCATAATTTAAGCTGCTTAAAAACATACGGAAGCTGCTGATCTTCCAGGTCCCCGCTGGGCTACTATTGCACCAGAAATTGCTTTAATCCAACTATGCATGTCTTCTGGACTATCGGCCTAAAATAAGAATAACATAAAACTTTTGAAGAATTTCAGTTTTAGATTTAGAGCTGTTTTACCTATACAACATAAGAATATACCAAACATTTTCCTCATGAACAAGTTTAAAACATTTAATCTAGACTGATAGAGACTTTTTCATGAAAAAATGAGGATTTACTGCAATAGTATATTTAAAGAACAGTTCATGACATCACAGTCACTATTTTGGAAATAGTTATATAAACCAATTTTCTACTTCCTGCAAAGAAAAATTATTAAAGTTAATTTAATTATTACAAAGTAATTGAAGCTAATTTAAGTGTTACATATTTCAGTGTGATACTTGTTCCTACTTGAGAGAGAGAGAGAAAGAGAGAGAGAGAGAGACGGAAGGGGAGAGAGAATGAGACACACACACACACACACAAAGACACGGAGAGAGAGAAAGAGAGACATACAGAGTAAGAGACAGACGCACATACAGAGAAAAACAAACATACACACACACACACACACAGCACTTTGGCGCTTCACTCTTCCTACTCCCTCCACCGCCCAGACTTCTCTCTCACAGCACACACCTTTCTCTTACTGGTTCTGCCTTGCGGAGGAGGGGCGCAACCAGATTTCTCCACATGCTGGCAGCTGCAACTGGGTGGGGGGGATTAGGGTTAGACACACACATACACTGAGAATGAAAGAGACAGAGAGAATGAAAGAAAGACAGACAGAGAGAGAAAGATACGGAGAGAGAAACCTGGGAAACCTTGCCTGGTGGGGGGAGAGAGAGGCAGAGAGCAGCAGGTGGCTGCAGATCAGGGACAGCACTTGGGCAGGGTGGGCAACCAAATGGCGCTGTGGAGTCTGACTGCGAGGCTCCCAGACCAGCTGGGCGAGAGGAGCGCAGGTGAGGTTTCTGCCGCCACCACTGCGGATTGGCCATGCCCGGAAGAATCCGCTTGCCGGCCAGGCTGGCTGCCTGTTCCCCCGCCTCCTCCTCTTCCCAGTTCTCAATGACTGGGGTGGGAAGGCACTGCTCTCCGCTCCTCCCCCAAAATCTGGTTGGGCTGCATGGGCCCGGGTTAATAATTAATATTTGCAATGCTGCAGCGTGAATGCGCCTGGCAGAATGTCCCGCATCTCAACAGTCTGTGCCAGAGTCCCTGTCCTGACTGCTCTGGGAAGCCTGCCAGGCGCATTCTGGGATGGAAGGCCAGGCGGACATGCTGCAATGTCTGCAAACATTAATTATTAACCATGCCCGTGTGGTACACCCAGATTTTCCGGCGGCCCACCAGTGGGCTAAGGCCCATAGGCTGGCGACCATTGCTCTAAAACATCTTAAATAAACCAAGACACCCCCAAAAAAACCCTGGACTCCCTGATCTGTGGACCACCACTGGTTCACAGTATGCCAGCAACCAGACTATGTTAACAAGCCAAATCCCATTTGCCAGATGCAGGTAGCATGAAAAACCATACCCTCTCCAGTCTGCAGAAAAACCTTTCTCCATGGAACCAGTCCCTGGTGCTCAAATGGTTTGGGGCCACTGATATATAACATCTGTATGTAAGGACTACAATAGTCACTATGTAGGACAGACAGGCAAAGATTAGCAAAGCACATCCATGAACACCGAATACAAGTCAGAAGTTATGATGAAAAGTTCTCAACCTTACAATACATGGGCAAGACTCAACCGCAGTTTCAACTGGGAAAATGGGAACATCCTAGATCAAGCGAAATAAAAAATGATGGGGAACTTTTGATCGCTTTGCATTCAGACATCAGTCATCAATATATACATAGAGATAAACCACATTTTCACACCATCAAAAAGAGACAATTAAAAAGCTAAGACAAAAAGACTAAAGACTAAAACAAAAAGACCAGAACCCATCATCTCTAGCAACAAATATCCAGATAAGCAGGAATTAATATCAGACAATCAATCAAATAACAATGCCTTAATAAATGAACTACACCAAGGAGAAAACCAACCAGGGCAAGCTATTCTATATAAAAGGAAGCAAATCTCACACATATTTGCACTAAAGATATTGCCTAATTAGGTAATGAAATATCTGCAAGCAAACAACCATGTTCAAAGATTACCAAAGACTCCATAGTTCAACCCTGAGCTATGTACGGTGTATTCTCTTCTATTAGCACAGCACATCATTGTAAAAAGAATCTTAGCAGACTTTTAAAGAAGTTAATCAAAGTATTTCATTATACCAGTTATGTCACTTTAAAATACAGACGATCTAACCTGAGAATGAGAATCACTTTCAGTTCTGAATTTCCAGTTCTGGCCGCAACTGAAGAGGGACGAGGCAGCAGAAGCTCAGCAGCCAAAGCCCCTCTTCTTTGCTATTTCGGGGGCCCTAAGTGGCCCTAGACAGCCCAGTAGAGGCTGTCGATGAGGGGGTGCAACAGAGGCACAGGTCAGGCGGCGGCCGACACAAAAGCTTCTGGTTTTTAGCTCCTAATCGCCAATCGAGCAAAGAGGCACTTGGCGTCATTGAGGTCGGGACTAAGGAACAGCTTAAGAAGGCCAAAGAAATGGAAGAGGAGCATAAAAAGCAACGGTCAAGATTATAAGGTACGGAAGACAACTCCTGTAAAGTTATGGAAACGGGGTGTAAAATAAGAATCAAATTTTTCCCATAAATGTTGGAGAGGCGGCGATTTGGCACAAGCGGGAGAGACAGATGGAGAAAGAAAATGGCACATTAAAAAAGCCCTCGGGAAGTTCCAAAAGGACTGCTTCGGAGACAGCGGCGAAGGGAGTGTGAATGTTTGGCAGCCGGTCAGGGGGAAAAAAAAGGAACAGAATTTGAAATTTGAAACGAAAGATGATGTGTGAAATTTGGAGATTTAAAAGTGTATGTTGGATTTTAGTGTGGGACTCAGAGAACAAAATAGTTATGGAGACCAGAGAAAAAACGGACAGGAGCAGAGTGAGATCTATAAAGGACATACTAACAGACGTTAAACAATTTTTGCGAGAACCTCGTGAGCTCTCTGAACTATGGCTAAAACATTGGGGAGAGATGATGCAAGCCCTGCTGGAAAGTCTGATCCAAACACAAGAAGAAGTGGAAGTGGAAAGAAAGGAAAACTTGAAAGTAAAATGGACTTTAAAGATTGTTAAAAGAAGGAAAAAGATAAGGGGTAAG
>JANHFO010005344.1:25506-50450 GCA_032468095.1 Pareas carinatus
AAATAAGACCTAGCACATCTTTGGGAGCAAAAATTAATATAAGACAGTGTCTTATTTTCGGGGAAACACGGTAGTAACAACAAATAATAGCTAAGAATCAAAAATCAATGATAAACATTTTTCCACCGATTATCCACAGGGTTCCCTATCTTAGTGGGATGTGTTGAATTAGCTAAGAATAGTTGTGTTGACTATGAAGTCTGCAAACTACAAAGTTGCTTTACAATTCTATAACTGTATGAATTTCTATATCCATTTAAAGAATTTGAGGAATATTTTAAGGCAGTTGAAAATACCCTGATTCACTTCATAAGGCAGTTTTTAAAGCTTTTTACATTATATTTAGGAATATTGATAGATTTTCCTAAAACATTATAGATTTGGCTTAGCTTTTTAAAACACATTGATGGTCTATTAATGTTTAGTTATGTTATTATTGCCAAAAATTTGATTCTTTTGTTTAAAACAAAATCTCTTTGATCAAATAATCTTTGAGACATCTTATAAAGACTACAACAGTGAAATGATAAACTAGAAAGAAAAGAAGGCAAGTGATAATAGTATAATAAGAGATGCAATTCTGTTTTATTAAAAGCTTTAACAAATGAAATATGATTTATGTATTGCCTACAAGAAACTAAAATAATTATCACACAAATAGGCTTGGGGATTATGTTCCATTGTTAGAATGCAGTATCAGAAAAATAGGGCTTTTGTTGAGTCTTTGATATATGCTAGAGTGTGCCAAAGAAGGCAGTTCTTATCATTCACTAGTCCCAATCTCAAAAACAGTATTTTAAATAGGCATCCAGAAACAAACCTTCAAGAACTCTTACCAGTCTGAAGAAAATATGCATTAGAAGAAAATAAATGTTGCCCCACTCAGAAGTTGATCCTTAGTGCTTCCTGGAATTACCAACATAATTGTTTCTCCTAAAGATGTGGGCCCGATCTCTTCCAACAAGAGGACTCATGGCAGGGAATCAGAAAAGCCAAGATAGTAGCCACAATCATGAGATTGAAGGTCACTTCCTTTTTAGGTGCAGTACAATATTATTTTCACAAGAGTATTGCCAGCCCAGGGACTTCCATTCCTGTTTGTAATGCATAATTATTTGTTTGTTAAAGTTCATGATGTTTTATTTACCATTTTTCTATTAAGATCATTTTTAATTTTATTTCTGTCTTCCAAGGAATTAGCTATCCCACCTAATGTTATATCATATGAAAACTGAATAAACATTCCTTCTTCTTCTTCCCACAAGTCATTAATAAAAATGCAAAATAAAGAATCTCAGACTGAATTTCAGTGCATACCACTAATGAGCAATAGGAATATAATTTTTGAAATAGTTGTGTATCTACTTAATTGTCATGTCATCCAGCCCCATGCTTAATTAGAAATTAGAAAGTCATGAAGTACCATGTCAAATCAAAATATAATATATATTCCATCATCTATTAAGGAAGTTAACTGATTTTTAGAATATATTAGTCTATCAAGACAGATGAATCCATGCTGATTTTTGGTAAATACTCCGTTGTTTTCAAAGTGCTTAAAGACATTTTATGATTGTCTCTGAAATATCAACATAACACTGACTAGCCTGTTTTATATATCTTTGTTGAACAGAATAAAAGAAAGCATTTTAGTTGTTCAGTCATCTCTTACCTGTTTGTTCTTTCCAAAAATGACATGTCTATACTACCTAGCCTATAGCTCACTGGAACATTGTTTTCTGCAATGTGTACATTGTGACACATTTTATACAGTTGCTTTCAAAGACGCAAGAACTTTAAAATAAACTCTGTATTATTTTTTTAGGAACTGTGCTACAGTGGTGTCCTTGGTGCTCTCTGAGCTTGGTTGCTTTCTTGCAGACGTTTCATTGCTCTGATGATGTTACCTAGTTTGGTAATGAAACGTCTGTAACAAAACAACCAAAGTCAGAGAGTAACAAGGAGCCCACAGTTCAGCCCTGAGCTACAAATATTCTTTTCAATGGGGTCTGAGCGACAGTTTCCTTTTTTATGCGAAAGACTGTTCCTCAGCTAGAAGTTTTGTATCTACTAATGCTTCTATGAGATTCTACTGATTAAAATTTTGGGTAAAACTAGCCTTTCTGGAAGAATTCTCAATGAAGTTAATTTTCCCTGATAAGTTGGTTTCTTCTTGAAAGAAGGGCATAGTCTTAAATCTGAATCATTGGAGCTCAGTTCTTAACATATTGGATCATGAAATATTTTGGGAATGAAATAGTTTTGTTTTATTTTGTGGTGTTTTATTTTATTATTTTATTGTTATTGTCCAGACACTCCTGGTGAGTGTCTGAACAAGTCCCTGAAGTTTTCTTGGGAAAGTTTTTTTCGAAGTGGTTTTTTATTTTCTGTTTTCTAAGACTTGAAAATGAGTGAGTGGCTCAAAGTCACCCAGCTTGCTTTCTGTTTGAGACTAGAACTCCTGGTTTCTGGTTTGATACCTTAACCACTACACCAAAATGGTTCTCTCATCAATGTTAGCAAGATATTTTGAAATCATATTCCATAGAAATTACTTCAAATCTATATGAACACTATTAAGGATAAAAATCTTCCTGTACAGAATCTTTGATATCCAGGCATGTTTACATTGCATTACTTCTGACATTACCTTATATATTATATGTTTAGAAAAATGGTAAGGAGAACGATGTAGCTTCTTCATTAGCCTCAAAAATAGTACCCTCTTCAATACTGACTTTTCTCATGTGATCTTACTCACCTGCTGTGATATTGTTCAGAGCCTTCTCTATAATAGTAGATAACAGTGAGTAACCTGATATCCTCAGGATGCTTTGAAATGAAATTGTCATCTATTTCCACAATTCCTTCAGCTCTATGGACAAGAGATTGTAGGTACTAAAGCTCAAAACTTCTGTAGAGCAGAAAGTCAGTTGTTCCTAGTCTGTGTTTCTACAACTCCTGAAATGTGAGTAATTGAAATTAGTTAGAGGTCATATCAGTGGCTATTCTTAGTGCCAACATCACCTGCTAAAGTGAGGTAGGTGAGACACTTCATTGCTTCTTAGGATGGTTATATTGATAACTATTTTAAATATATATTTAATATTGTTGATAAGTATTATGTTTTTCTGTAATACTTTGTGCTTTATAATATAGAGAAGTAAGCCCTTAATTACTCAGTATTTAAATTCATGAATTTTATAGAATTCTTTGAAGAAAAGGAATGATGAAAGTGCCTTAAAAGAGATAAAATAAAAATATCTGCCAAGCAGATGCTTAGGTTGAGTATCTTGCTAATCCTCAAAATAGATGGTGATTCAGTTTTCTCCACAAACATAGCTTGCTGACGAACTCCATCTGTAGCTGTTCTCAGACCAGACCTTTGGCAATGCCATTCATTTGTAATGGTCAGTAAACTTTGTAGCCTGGAGAGTGATTGCAGCAAGAGGCCGCAGAACTGAAACACATCTGGATTTGTTTCTTTCCAGAGGTTGAATAAAGGGTATTCTGTATGTTGCAAAATGTCCGATAATGCTGCTCCATTTTTAATCTTATTTTTTGCTAATGCTTGCTTAGCTTTCAAGGGATATTTAACACGCAAAAATTATAGAAGATGGAAGAATAGCATCAGCTATCAAACAGATGTGGAATCAATGGGCTTTGTTTCCAATTTCAGATATGAAGAAAATGGGTAAGTTTTAATTATTCTGTTCAAAAAGAATCTAGAAAGAAAACATATAGAGGGAGACACTGTCTTCACTAAATCCTAGTTACCTTGCTGGCAAGACAACTCAGAATAGGTTCCTGAGCAACTAGTGATCATGAGCTGCAATCAGATACTGTTTATAAAGTATGCATATGTTTATGCAAGCTTGTGAATATGATATGTAGCATTCATATGCCAAGGGCTTAGTTTTTTACTTCAGATAATTAATCTATGTGTTTTTTATTATAAGAGCCGTGGTGGTGCAGTGGTTAGAATGCAGTACTGGCAAGCTAGTTCTGCTGACTGCCAGCTGCCAGCAGTTCGATTCTCAGCAGCTCAAGGTGGACTCAGCCTTTCATCCTTCCGAGGTCGGTAAAATGAGGACTCAGATTGTTGGAGGCCATATGCTGACTCTGTAAACAGCTTAGAGAGGGTTGTAAAGCACTGTGAAGCAGTATATAGGTCTAACTGCTATTGCTATCATCGCTACCCATCAAAAATAAGTATATATTGTAATAAAGCAAACAAACAATAATAAAAGCCATTTTGGCAGGATCCCATTAAAGCTCAGAATCTAAATCACTAAAGATCACTTACCTGATTCTTGCAATGCCATTTGATGGACTCAACAAGCCATAGGCCAAATTTTACCACCACTAAGAATAACATTGTATGTGTTCTATCAATTGAAAAGAAGTGTAAATATATCCAATTTTCCTGATCTATTAGTCAAAAATGGAATATGAGAGGCAGAAAGACCTCCACTGAAAAGAGCCATACGTAGAACATGAGCCACAGTCTCCACCTCACCTGAGAGAAAGAGTAGCTCCGATCTCCCATAGGAATGTTATGAAGGTTACCTTTCAAGACTGCCTGAGGCAAAACATTAAGGCAATGGGCTCTGACTTCTCATCAGATGCTATAATTCTTTCTCCTTGAGAAAAGTTATGGGGTAAGTAGCTTGTTATCAGCTCTTTATTCTTTGAAAATTGGAGAATGTAAAAATTCTTCTCCAGCACTCTGTCAAATGTTTCCTCCAAAGCCAGAGCTTGAAATCTTCCCTGAATTTATAGTTATATGTCTTAAAGATGAAAAAATACTTTTACCAAATGGTATCTTCAGGCAAGCTGTTTCCAAGCTGCTTCTCATGTGGATCAGTCCAATTTCACCATTCTCTGGGTCAGACTGTATATTCTAGTGATACTCTATAGCACGCAATTGGACCAAGACACATGGTAAGCAGTATATAACTTATGATTTCTACCTGATACTGTACCATGGAAATTAATCTTTTCATTAGCAAATGCAGGTTTAAATGGTCCTCAAAAAACTAGGTTTTTATTCTCTCTTTTCTCAGTTTCCATCATCTATTTTTTCTGGCTGCTTCTTAAACATATAGAACAGCAGCAAATTTCATATTATGCATTTGCTTCTAACCCAGGACAAAATGCAGTGAGGTGTTTCCATAAGTAGAGGCAATTTCTGCTCAAGGAACAGGAGGCAGTTAATTCTCCCTGCCCCCGTTTCTCAGGGTACCTTATTCCAGAGAGTGGATCCTGAGCAGGTGCAATGAGGAAAAGTAAATAAATAAAGAAGCAAAGTTCCATTGCTGGAAAAAGATATGACAGTGAAGCAATGATTGCAGTCTCCTTACAGATATTTAAACAAATCTCTTGTCAGGCAAATAACACAGCAGAAGGTTCTCCCATTTTCCTCGACCCCTCTTTTTCTGTCCAATATGAAACCCATCTATAGAAGCACTTTTTCCTATGAAAAGTTTAGAAAAAAAATTATATTTGCCCATTGCCATCCCATACTTGACAGTATTAAATGTGAATCTAAATTAATTTAGGCTTATTCATTGACAAGAGGAAAGTAGAACTATAGCCTTTTTAGCATAATTAAATACTATGAGCAGAAGCGGAAAATACAGGTTGCATTTGCAACTTTTCGTCAGCTTCTGAATGACAACAGACATTGCTTCACTTCCATTTTCTCCCACTTTCTGCACAGCGAAGTACAATATATTAACAAAATATTATATTGTGTGGCATGCATCAAAGGTTTACCAAAGAGAGCTAGACTTATGCACAAATCACTCTACTCTACCCCTAGCTATGTCTCAAGCAAATAATAAACGTCTGAGCTTCTAGGTGCAAAGGGAATCATCTGCCCTAAACTCTAGTAGGACATAATTAGCAAATTCAGTTTAACAGTGTCAGGTTACCTTTGCCCTTGAGTGGCTGCAAAAAGATTGCAGTTTCGGTCACAGGAGGAAACTTTCCATTGATTAAATTGAGCATCAAAGGGGCATATGCAGATGAAGCCCCCACACCAGAAAACTAAACAGTCTGAAAGGAACAGCATGAAGCTGTCAGTTCACTGGTATTCAGAATGTTTTGAAACAGGAAATCTGTAAGAGTTAGTGATACAGATTGGCAGTTTTTGAGCTTTATTTCAGGATCTTGGTGCGGTCCCTCTAAACCTCCAAAAGTTGCAGTCAAATTGTAATTTTGCTGAGCCAAAATGGGGGTAATTTATTAAAGACCTGATTGGAAAATAATCCTATTAACTTTATTTAAAGTAATGGTAAATCCTATCACAACTCCTGGCATTATTCATTCATTTTTGGAGATATGACTGTCAGACTTCCCTCCTTACAATCTAAATTGATTTAACTCAAGTAACAAAACAGGAAGAATTCTGCTGAATAGCAAGATTAGTAGGAAAGTTAGAGTTGCCACACAAGAATTCAAGCAAATACCGTACTTTCAGATGAGAAATGTATAGGTAGTTGCCAAAACTCTCTTCCATTTCCTTTGTATGTATGTGTTTCTGTTGTTGTATTTCTGTGCAGCTGGCAAGGAGGTTCTTGCATTTTTCATGAGAGCAAGGCAATCTGCATTTATCCATTGTTTTGCTATCTTTAAAACTTGTCCAGACTGTTCCTCTATATGTAAGCAACTTCATCCCTTAACTATTTATTGGGGGATCTCCAATCTTTTTATATCATTAATTTACCCATCATGCAATTGTCTCTGGGATATACATGAGGCCTAGGGCTTTGCTTGGCAGCGTGTTAGTTCCCCATTCATTGTTTAAAAATTAAAATTAGTGAGAAGCAGACATATCTTGGCAGGCATATTATTATTACTGAGCACTTTGGGGACCTGGGAACAATGGACAAGTCATTTCTTTTATATCTCCTACAAACTAGCTTCACAACTTAACTTCAGATTTACATTAGAGAGAAAATATTTTTTCTATTTACTCCCTCAGCACCAGGCCTAATCTTGCACTCTTTTATAATTCCCCCCTCATCCTTGCCAATTTTTCTTACTCAGAAACCCTAAATATTGTTAACATTTAGAAATAGCAATAAGACTTAGATTTATATACCGCTTCATAGTGCTTTACAATACTCTCTGAGCAGTTTACATAGTCAGCCTATTGCCTCCAACAATCTGGGTTCTCATTTTAAAAACCTCAGAAGAATGGAAGGTTGAGTCAACCTTGAGCCAGTCAGGATCAAACTCCTGACTGTGAGCAGGATTTGCCTGCAATACTGCATTCTAACCACTGCACCACCAGGGTTCCTTTTAGTTAATGATTACACCTTTAGATTATCTATTCAAAAATTTTCTGAATGGTATAGAAGAAAGTTAAAATAGTGAAATCATGAATTATTACTGGAGCACTGGGGTAAAATAAGAAGCAAAAATTACCACAGTACAGCTCATATATTTCACGTAAAACCAGCAGCAAAATTAAATGGTGTAAGTTTCTGACCCATTTTTTCTATCAAAATTGAGGAAATAAAAAACTCTTCTTTGACACTGAAAAAAGTATAAAAGAGTGATCTATCATCCTTCTCCGGGGATGATATTTTCCAAGAGGAGGCACCACCAATGAAAGAATTACACTTTTTTAGTCATCACTCATCTTGTTATGAGAAGGAAGATCAAATAAATAAAGCTCTATTTCCCATTCTATTATTATATTAGTAGTACTTCTTGTTGCGCCTTTTCAATTTGTGTTATATTTGATAACAATATGGTCAGTGTATGCATATAGTTTGATAAAGCTTGCATCTCTTGCAACAAATCACACAACTCTTTTGGGTTTCTATCCCTAATCATGCACAGAAAATAAATTCAGTTAAATTTGTTATTAGTGGACGCAATTATTTAAATTCATTTCTTATAAATAATATATAGCATGTCCTTTTAACGTGCTTTAAAAGTATTTATACAATTCAAATTTTTCTAGTAGTAATAGTTGTTGATCATTGCCTTTAGGCAGTATTCTTTGACAGATTCCATTAATTGAAATAAATGACTAAATAAAGGCCCTTTAGTGTTCTGTAAGGAATCAGTATAAAATTTATATGATTTCTTCTTTAGTATTCATTAAACTAACATGATTTCAACTAAAACAGATGGTATGATTACTCCCAATATATTTAACATTTTTCTGATACAATTTGGTGGCAACCTTGAAAGATGCTACCTGGAGACTATATTTAAGCCATTTGTAGTCCTTGAACTTCCTGTTTCCTTCTATAGAAGTTCTTCTATTTCACTCCCTTCAGTCTTACTGTTGAAGAGCTTCTTGGTTTTTTGCAGCCGATAATATAGTTTGTAGTCACAAGAGGAGACTTTCACTAGGGTTCATTTTTTTGTCCATGTTGTGTTTCAAAAGCAAAGCAGATGATTTACATTCACTGATGGCACCATTTATCATTTCAATTTATTCTATGGTATCTTTAAACAAAGTGTTACAATACAGCTCACTGTACCTGTCAAGATCTAATAGAAGCCTCAACGAACATGATACATTCATAATATGCAGAATCTTTTCCCATATCAGATCAAAGGAAATAGTGGAGCTTGGAGGTTTCTCCCCCTCCCCTCCCCATGGTACAGTTGAAAAGATTGATGGATTGTTTTTTCAAAAAAAGAAACAGAAAATCAGGTGCTGTGGATTTCATAATCTTGCTAGTAACAAGACTAACACTACAGTATACCCAATAAAATGATTCATAGGTTAATCATTAATCTACTCTTGTAATATACCTACAGAAGTAAAACCCTGATATAGATTTTTTTTATTCATACATCACAATCCTCACAATCCTAAGCATATTTATGCACAAATAAATTCCACTGAGTTCAGTGAACCTTTTGGCAAAGAAAATGTTTTATTGTACTTTACCCTGATGCTAAATTTTTTTAAGAAGTTACATATCAAAATTGTAGGTTGTTATTGGGTTCCTTCGGGGAGAAGGGCGGTATAAAAATATTAAAAAAAGAAAATAAAAAATAAATAAAATGTTTAAATGTATATGCTGCCTTCCAGAAGGAGAGGTACGTATTGTAATTATTATGATTAAACCTCTGTGACTTAAGAATTGATCCTTCTTCCTACACTTTTCCAGGAAATGCCCTAATTCTCCAGAATAGATTTTGGACATATGTAGATAGGCTGGAATAAATTATAATCAGTGGAACAAACAAAAGAGAGAGAAAAGGAGATTACCTAAATTTATATATATAGTACCATTAGCATTCATGGCATTTTAGCACACCTGAGCAACATTCAGCCCTCCAGATATTTTGACTGCACAATTCCTATTAACTCTCTTCATTGACCAAGTCTATTTGGGGTGATGAAAGTTGAAATTTGGTAACCCCTAGAGTCATAGGGCTAAATAAGAGGATAGCCCCTTAAATGATGAAGCTGTAGTCTGTTTTTCAATACTGGAGAAAATTAGCATGGAGGAAAACAGGAAAAACAGTGAACGAGGACCATCTAATGAAGCTGATTGGTAGGAAATGTAAAGCACATTTTAAAAAGTACTTCATACAGTACATAATCACAGGTAGTCCTTGATTTATGGTCAGTCACTTAGTGACCGTTCAGTTATGATGAACACCCCCCAAAAAATTTACAACCCAGTTTCAAAGTTATGATGGCCACACACCCTGTGGAGACCTGATTGATAACTGCAACAACTTAACACCATCATTCCAGGCTCAATTATAGTTGTACATCAAGGACTAAGGGAGCGCAATGGCTCATGGGGTTAAAACACTGGACTGACAACTGCCAAGCTTGTATTCAAGAACCGCTGCCATAGTGGAGCGGGGGTGAGCTCCCATCACAAACTCCAGCTCCTGTTGACTCAGCGGTTTGAAAGTGGGTGTCCACAAGTAGTTAAATGGATACCACTTCAGTGGGCAACTTCAGGGGGATGCAAAAGAAGCCCTCAACTGAGTGTCTCCCGGACAATGGTGATGTCACCAGTGAATACTTTTACTACGGAAGCACAGAATTAAAGTTTTATTTCTTTGCTACCATCTCAGGGGCGTCCAGAGTTTTGCAGCTCTGAAGTTCTGCTTCCGACAGTGAACTTTAGTATAAGTCAAGTATAAGTCACCTGTAACCTGTGGATGTATTACCAGAAAATGTGATGACGACTTTAAAAGTGGATTAGGTGAATTAATGAAGGACAAGTCTATCAAAGCCTTCAAGTCTTGTGTCAGTGTTAATTCTGGTTTGAGGCAACATGCTGCCAAATGCCAATGAAACAAGAGAGGAGTACATTCCCATCTCTTACTTTCAAGGACCACAATAGCATCTGGTTGGCTATTAGGAGAAATAAAATGTTGAATTAAAATAGGCTTTGACTTGATTGAACTGGACTGTTCCTACGCTTTTGGAAAATCAGTATGTGGTTGTTTCAGCTTTATTTCAGTTTTAAGCTGTGTTGCAGGCCAAGAGTTTCTGCATCTTAGGCCTTGGCTTTTATAAACTATGAGACAAAATAATACAAAAAGCCCTATAGATACAGAGTTCTGAAAGAAGTGGTGAAAATATAAAATACTGTACCAGACCATATTCACTTCATCCATTCAGTATGTTTTTAAACTTCACAACAATCTCAGCTCTGAAAACCACCAAGCGAACTAACCCTGTAAAAGTATTGTCTTTGAGTGATATGGCAGAAATTGAAAAGGTGGTGTGCTTTCTGAAGTCAAGTATTGTGCCTGGTTTCCTTAAATTCCATGATCTCCCTTTTGCCACTTCCCTAACAAGCTAAAGATCAACAATGAAAAAATGAATAATACTTGAAAACTTGCTCTTTGTATATGGTCTACTACCAGATCAGGGATGCAAAACTCTGGACACCTCTGAGATGATAGCAAAGAAATAAAGCCTTAACTCTTTGCTCCCATTGGATAGTTGTCTATATTTTTACAACTCAAAGGAAGTAGCTGTGGTCATTGGTTGAATGGTTAAAACGTAAGGGTCTGGGGCAACAGAGTAGATTTTGACCCGAAAAAGAAGAGTAACTATTATTTTAGGGTGTTTAAAAAAAAAACCTAAAGAGATCAAAGTAAAAAGATGAAGAAAAGGCCTGCAGATTAAATATGGATTATGAAGCACTTTTTCTTACAAAGAAAGAGACTAAAAAGATTTGAGAAAAGGCAGTTAAAAGGGATTGGGTTATTACAGTATGATGAAAATATGTAAAGTTTGGCATGGTAAAAGTAAATATAATATGTTTACCATTGCTTGCATAAGTAAAAATAGAGGCTTGGTCTGCTGTTAATAATATCTGCCAAGAAATGTGGTTGATATCAGTCCCATAAAAACCACTTCTTAATAGGACTTGCACGCCTTTGAGTCAGTTCTTTTTTCCCTCCTGATAACTCTTGGTCAAGTCCCTGCAGTTTTCTTGATAAGGTTTTTCAGAACTGGTTTGCCCTTGTCTGCTTCCCAGATTGAGAAAAAGTGACTGGTCCAAGGACACCCAACTGGCTTTGTGCCTAAGGTAGACTAGAATTCACAATCTCCTGGTTTTTAACCTAATGCCTAACCACTATGTCAAATTAGCTCTCTTACATTATTGCACTATTATTATATTATTAGACATTCTTATATAATTGCATTTTATATTATTGCACCATGAATGCAGAGAGGTAGAGCCAATTATGTATTTCTTTTTCATCCAATTATCTCATATTTGGAATGGTTTGCATGGGAAAGACGATATGATTGGAATCTTCTGCATATAATTTTTAAATACATGCTACAGCACAACAAATCTCATTGCAGTAGGCAAATATATATAATGCCTGGAATATTGGGATATTAGAATATTGGTTTTTTATCCTAGGGAGACTTGTATTAGGCCATCTCTGAAAGAAATTGCTGAAAAGTTATGTACATTCAGGGTTAACTTGACGTTTGTGAACCATTAGCCCTTCATTACTAGACCTAAGCACACTTAAGCAGAGACCTAATTTCATATCAGTTGCCCTCATTTGCTAAATTATTAGGACCCTGTAAGGCATGAATGGAACATATAGTCAAGTTAGAATGACCCGTGAGCTTAATTCAAATGTTTGCATAAACACAGAATGTTTTATGCTTGGTGTAAATGTTTGTGTGAGAATGTGTATATGTTTATTTATTAAATTTATGTGTCGCCCAGATATAGGTCATCCCTCTAATAAGGATTTGCATGCTTTCAAACTGCTAGGTGGGAAGGACCTGGAGCCAGGAATGGGAACTCATCCCATTACAACAGTTTATTTACTAATATTATATCAGAGCCATTTTCCAGTTTATTGTAGGAATATGTGCTTATCAAATGTGCAGATGACATAGAGCTGGGAGTGGTGACTATTAACTGAGAGGAGAGAAAAAGATTTCAACAAGCTTGCGCATGTCAGTAGGACAAATGAAAGGGCTACTACATATATGGCGCTATTATAGGTGAAAGGATCTGAGTGCTTGCTGACCACAAGTTGAACATGAGTCAACAGTGTGGTGCACTGCTAAAAACAAATGCTATTTTGAAGTTTGTGAACAGGAGCACAGAATTTCAGAAAAGGGCTATCCAAAGGGTGAAGGGTTTGGAAACAAAGAGATGATTGAGGGGAGGTTGTTTTTTTTTAATCTAGCACTGATTCCTACATCTGAATTGTAAAGGAAAGTAGCTTTTCAGCTAGTCCTATAATCTCCCTTTCTTGTTGCTGGTGCTGTACATTATGCTAAACCAAGAATGTTAAAGCTGCAGCCCCATGGACTGAGGGTGGCCTACAAGTACCATTTTGTCATTCACCAAACAACCTAAATATCTTTGCCATTTGTGAGCCTATTAGTGGCAGCGTTAGGGGGCAAAAAGCATTTTATTCGTCTCTTAAAATCTCACTCCCAAATGGCTTGATGAATTTATACAGCTTTTAGAGCATTGAAAATCTTGATGTATGGTTTAGCTATTCTATCTGAGGCAGGTCATTATTGGCTTCATCAATAAACTTGTATGTGAAGCCAGTGTTTGAATCTACTCTGTTGTTAGGTCTGTAGTGTGAGTTAGAAAGAGAACACGATGTGCAGAGTTTTGAATGGACAGAGTTACAGCCTACAGTAGTACAAGCAAAAAGTATCTAATACAGCCTATGAGATCAAAAGGTCGGTCGGAATTATTGCAAAGCTAAAGTTTTTATGGGCTTTTCAGCAATGGCAAATTACAGTATTTTCAATGGTAGAAAATTATAATGGTGTTCATTATAAGTTCCAGGTAGTTTCTCAGATAAAAATATATGTTTGTTTGTCTCTCTCTGTGTGTGTAGGATTCTTTTGTATCCTCTAGAATTAGTTAGCGGATAATATGTAACTGTGAGATTTCATGTAGTGAATGATCTGGGAGCAAAGGACACAGCAGCTTGAATTCGCCAACCTTTGTGATTTAAGTGGAGGGGGAGGGCGGGCAGCAGGTGTCTGCTGAAGAGGCCAGCTAGAAAGGACAATTACTTTCAAAAGTGACTTGTTTCTTTGATAGCCAGTGAGAATAATGATATGTAAATGAGCAAATCTGCAAGCAGAAACAACTTCCCCTTTTGATTTGCTGCCAATGTTTTCAAAATAAGGAAACATTTTTTCTTTTCTGTTTCCTTAAATGTATAGTAGAACATTCCATGCATAGTTGTTGTTTTTGAAAAACATCCCTCAAAGAAAAGAAATAAATGTAACATCTTTAAGTAAAATCTTTGGATATATAATAGACATTTTGTGAGAAATTATTGTCAGAGGGTTAAACTTAAAGCCGATACAACAATCTGAACAGAAATGACATAGAAGTTAATGCTGGCTTAAGAAAAAAAATAACATTTTTTTTTCTTGTTTCAGACGAAAAAACAGCAGTCCTCCTGCAAATCAGTGCTTTCTTGAAAAGCAAACAAGCAAGGTACTACGACGTTCATACTCTAAGATCCCTAAATCTATAGTTCAGAAACATGTTCACAGTTACTTGGCACAACTATCAGACTATGAAACCATGAGGAATATTTCCAAGTCTTGGAGACAAAGCTCTGCTTGCTAAGAACTTTTGTTCTGTAGAAAGAAAGGGAGGTACAGTGAACAACAGAATCAAAAGGCTGGAAATCTGCTGCTGTGAATAAACGTTAGCTGGTCCCTGAGGTGATTTGTCTGTGCACTTCACTTTCCACAGATGTGAGATCCTCTTTTTTTTTCACAAGGACCTGAGGTTCTTTGGTAGCACTTTGATATCCTGTTTGAATTCAATATGTGAAATGGAGGAGTCGCTCTGTGACTGGGAGCACAGCCGTCTTTGAAGTCTGATCCAATTTTTGCTGCTTACCATTTGATGTTGCAAGGATGAAATGAAGAAAATGTACAGTTTTTGCCAGTAGCTCTGCTGAGCATATGTAAGATTTAAAAAAAAACAAAATCCCTTGGATGATGTACTTAGAAATGTTAAGCAGATTAATACCTTCCTATAGCTTTTTTTTTACTTCTAAAGATACAAATTAACTTTGAGCAAAAATCAGCATATATCATATGCTGTTATTAGCAGGGCATTTTTGCGCCAGGGAGGGAAACAGGTAGCAGGAAGGGAAAAAAATAAAGCTTGTGATATAGTCGTAAAACACAGCTGCTGTAGAAATTCACAGGGCTTGGCCCACTCAAATATAGGCTCAACAGAACTTGATTGACTAGACAGAATTCTAAGGTATTATTAACTAATCTTCCCTGGCTGAATCCTTCCAAATGTGATAGGCTACCATGCTGGTTAAGAGTTGCGATTGACTACATCTGGAGGCACCAATTTAGGGAAGACTGTCTCCAATCTAGCACTGAAACTTGCCAGAGACTATCCAGAATATGTGCGGGTCTTCAAAAAACCATGTTTTCTTTTTTTTTCCTTTCAAGATTTTAGCTGAAACTTCAGCATCCTTGGCCATTCTGAGACATTCAGACCAAGTGAAAGATTTGCAACCTTTCTGTCAAGCACATTTAGCTGCAGATCATCAGCTCCCTTGTCCACAAGGACCATTTGAAACTCAAGGTAGGAAATGTATGAAAAGACATAGTTGTTAACATATATATCTTTTATTATGTAAAAAAACTTTACCATTCCCTAAAAGGACCAAAAACAGATAGACAACAGATTCGCCAGAGGTCAGGTTATCCTGTCAACCTTTTTCTCCATAATTTTAAGTAAAACAAATTAATTACAAAAGCAGTGTACTCCATCTTTCCCTGTTGTGTGCATGGGCGTTGTCAGCTAATGGTGTAGCAGTTATTATCTTAAACTACACAGTAAGACTCAAGAATTTATATTTGAAATATACCTTTAGGAGTATCTATATCTGCTCATTCTCACTTTTTCCTACGTAACATTTGCAGAATCAGATTCAGATCTTATAGCCCTGTAGTGGCGAGCCTATGGCACAGGTGCCACAGGCGGCACTCAGAACCCTCTCTGTGGGCACATGCACCATCGCCCCATCACAGATTTCTTTACTAGAAAGCGAGAGAGACACGGGACTCCCCTCCCCCTCTCCACGCATGCCTGAGGACATTTCTGATATCACCCACCCCTCTGCCCAGCAGCCCAATGGGAGTGCTTCCTTCCTCCCCTGTCTGGGATAAGGCGGGTGGCTCAAATACAACACAGAGTCTGTGGAGAAGGTGAGAGAGGAGAGGATATAGGTTGGAGAGGAGCATAGCTCACAGCAGGGCGCAGAAGCTGGGGGAGGCTGCTGGGAGGGCCATGGCCGGGTGTGGGGGTGTGTATGGAATTGTCAATGGCAATGGGGGGATTGGGTGGGTGCCGATGGCCACAGGTGGTCATATGGGGTCACTGATCATTGTGGGGGGTCGTTGGTGGCCATGGGGGTGGCGTTGGTTGCCATGTTGCCATTTTACGATAAATAAGTTTTTGCGTTGCAGTTTCGGCACTCGGTCTCTAAAAGGTTTACCATCATTTTGATAGTCCATGTAGGAGAAATCTGCAAACAATTATATAAGGATGGTTGGCAGCTAAGATAAAATGATGTTGAATCAAATGAGGTAGATAAACTATATCTGCAAAACACAAAATCAGGGAATGAAGCAAAGTCAATATTTAAAAGAATTAGTCCAATGGTTTGTGAGAAAAGAAACAAGAGTAATGTGAAGGACTACATGGGCTTGGCTTTGTTCTGAAGAGCAGAGAAAGGATATGTAAGGTTAACTATGGGCAAAACACTTTTGTGTTGGTTTGGCTCCTTTCTCCAAGGCTGGTATCATCGATGTTAATAGAGAGTAAAAGACTCATCTCACAGACACTCTTTTATGGTGTGCCACAGAGCTGCTCGGTGAGATCATCTATCATCATGGGTTCAAGTATCGCTAGTTCATGATGGTACTCAACTTTATACCCCAACCTCTGGTGATCCAAGTGATGCTGTTGTTGCCCTCTCATAGTGTCTGGAGGCTGTGGGAGCCTGAATGGCGGGGGTGGGTGGGTGGACAACAGACTTCAGATGAACCTTGGAAGGACCGAATGGCTTTGAGAGTGTGGAGCTCCCAAGATCTGAGACTTTGACATCTCTATTTCTGGATAGGGTGGCACTACCCCAGACAGACTGAGTCCTCAATCTGGGAGTTCTCCTGGATTTGCAAATCCTGCTTGAAAATCAGGTGGCAGTTGCAGCTAGGAGACACTTTGCACAACTCTAGGATCAGGCATTGCTGTGCTCAGTCATTCATACTCTAGTCATCCCACATCTGGACTATTGCAATGCAGTTTACATAGGGATATCCTTGAAGAGGATTTGGAAGCTTGAACTGATGCAGAGTGTGGTAGCACAGGCAGTCTTGTGGCCTCTAGAGCAGAGGTTTCCAACCTTGGATGGAGCTGGCTGAGGAATTCTGGGAGTTGAAGTCCACAAGCCTTAAAGGGACCAAGGTTGGAGACCTCTGTTCGAGAGTGACCCATGTTACACTGCTGTTCCACAAGCTGCACTGGCTGCCGTTTGCTTCTGGATACAATTCAAGGTGTTACTTATCACCTTTAAAGTCCTACAGGAGGAACCATCTCATCCCATTGGCTTGCCCCACCCATGCTGGCAGAGGAGGCATGGTAGCTAATTTAAGATGTACATACGAGAAGGGAGTCATTTCTTGTTATTGGTAAATAATGGGAGTCAGAAATCCTTGCTCTAGTGCAGATGGCCCAGAGGTTTGGTAATAAATTCAGATCATTTTTTTTGTCATGTCCATGATGACAATATTTTAATACGTCTGAAATATCAAATCTGTGCCAGAAGGGGACAATAGGTGAAAGCAATCTATCCAAAACAACATTTATTTGCTGACACTTTACCACAAATTATTAATATTTTATCCACCCAAGTAAAACCTTGAGGATTATTACATGTATTTGTATATTTGAAATATATAGTGCAGTGGACCAATTGAGTCTCTAGGATGGAAAGTGCCTCTGTCTCAAAAACTCTCTGACCTTGCCTCCTGTTTTCAGATAGCAGGTTAGCGGTTCTCATTGTGTCCACCTGTCTTTCAGATGACATTCACCTGGAATCCTAACTCTAGCTTGTAAACTACATTTAGAGTTCCCCAGAACTGCCCTTAACCATTGTCACATACCTACCCTGTAAAGGAATGGATGGGTAAGCGTAGATTGCAGAGAGCCACTGGTAGACCAATACAAACACTTCCTGTAGAGGTATGCATCCTGCATGCTGATTGGTCAATTCAGCTTTCTGTTCTGGGCTTTGCTGTTTGACTGCCCCCTAGCCAGAATGTTAAAATTCACAGCTATATGAATGCAGCAGCTATGCAACTGTTTACAAATGACAGAAGTATATATTCCTTTACGTGCAGTGCCGGAGAAGTCTGTTTGACTCTTAAGAGACATAGGACTCTCACAACCTGTACTGCCTTACTGACAGTTTTGAAAAGCAAAAATGCAACAAAAAACAATGTAATTGTAACAGTCAAATCTCCTGGCTGGTTAGATAATTCAAATTTACATTATAGATTAGAATACATAACTATTTAAACAAATAAAATATTTCCTATATAGTGAGATAAAATGTTAAGATTATATGCTAAATTCATAATTTTTAGAAATAAATATGAAGGCAATTCAGAAAAAAAACTCTGGTTATCAATGACAGACACAGATAAAGATTTTTTATTACACACATTAGAAAACTACATTACATTACTTTTCGTCATAATTGCCATTCAATTTGAGGTTCTTTTCATAATGTCTTACAAGATTTGAAATTCCTTCTGCAAAGAAATCTCCCTCCTGGAAATGAAGCAGAAGAGGTGAGAGTCACTCAGTGCCAAATCTGAGCTATAGGCGGGATGATCAAAAACATTCTAACAGGACCGCTCCAAACATTCTTGGGTATATCTAGTGGTGTGCGGGCAAGCATTATTGTGAACCAATACCACACCGGAAGTCAGCATGCCCCAATGCTTGCATCACACCACTTCGGTGATGACAATATGCTTCACGATGCTGTTACACAGAGTGGCTTCATTCCTAGGAGGAAGATTTCTTTGCAGAAGTAATTTCAAACCTTGTAAGACATGAAAAGTGCCTCAATTTTGATGTCAAAAAGTGATGCAATGTTGCAGGTTTTTTTAATGTGTATAATAAAAGTTCTGTATCTGCGAGTGTCTGCAATTGATAACCAAGCAAAGGTTTTTTTCCGAATTGCCCTCGTAAAAATGTTGAGCTTTGGCATTATAGAAGAATAAATAAACAATTAGTACTATTTTTTGGCTAAACATTTTACTTCATTCTACTGAGTTAGTACACTTTTAAAATAGATATTGTGCTTCATTTACCTGGATTCTTTCACTGACTTGGAAATTTCCCAACTTTAATCTGAGAATGATTTTAGTTCTCTGTTTTTTTTTTAGCAATTTTTTAAAACAAAATTTAAAGTTAAAATACAAACTCCCCCAAGAAGAAAAAACATTACAAAAACAAAATCAGACCAGAATATTTTTAAGTGAATCCTCTGGGAAGCTTTTGAAAAATGCTCTTTAACTTAAAAGTTTTATTCAAAAACTTTAATTTAAAAAAAGGATGGATCACAATGGTTTTGAATAAATCTCAGGGTGACAATCAAAGGCAGAGAATAACAGCTGGACTTGATTTGGAGTCTGATAAACTAGAATCTGGTTTGGCACTACCAAATTAAAGAAAAAAGAGCCAGGTCTGAGAATTGCAGGCTTGATGAAAAAGGTTGAAAAGGGCATGAGTAAAAGAAACTCAGAGATTATGAAATTGATGAGTAATGGACCGGACTTTGTTGGCAAGATGGGTCGACTTTGGAGAATAGATTCATTATATTTAACCAGACAACCAATGACAAGAGACTTTCTGAACAATGGGTGCTGCAAAAATATTTACAAGAGGGGTTTATGATTCTGGGGAGAGAGAGAGAGGGAGAGGGAGAGGGAGAGGGAGAGGGAGAGAGAGAGAGAGAGAGAGAGAGAGATATCAAGGGCTGTATATCAGGCAAAGAAATGTGGATGAGGAATATTTATAGTCTGAGGAGATGACTATTCCATCTGAGTTCTTTTGGCTGGTAGGGGAATTATATTTACAATGATTAAATTTAGCCCTTTTAAAAAAATAGATCCTAGGACAGTTTGTATTATTACATTATAGTAATTTGGAAACAATTCAAATCAAACAATCAAACAGTATGGCAATAAAAAAAAGTCTCAAATGTTTATAAATGAATTGTTCTGTGCCTATTATAAAAATATTGATAGCACATTAATTATTAGTTAATTAATATTAAGGAGCAGGGGGAAAGGGCAATGTGGAATATTATTCACATTCAAGGTATGGGCTACACATTCTTGTGCAGTTAAAGCAGTTTATGGAGCTTTCTCTCATATTAGTGGGCATATGGTCACAGTCTGTCACATATTGAGTAGTTTCCACTGCAAAATCTGAACCTTCTCGAAAAACAAGAGGAAATTCATTTCCTTGTTACGATTTTCACTTTACATAGCCTCTTGAAGATGTGTGCAGTTCACTGGAACCTTTGATAAGAATTCCATATTAAAAAAATAAATCTCCTAAATGAAACCATTACCTCCATATTCTGTGGGTAGTTCAACAAAGCAAAACAAAAATTCAAGATTGCTCCTCTGGGTGGGGGGAATGGTGGGATCCAGCTTCTCTAGATGGGGTAATAGAGGCAAGTGCATGTAAATTCAAACTCACTTTTAACAAATATTGTGTCAAAAGAGTTAACATCTGGTTTTGAAGGAGAACAATTGGCACCAGTGATTGACTGCACAAAAAGAAGTAGATGGAAAGAGCAAGCAAGCAACTAAAAAATTTTCTGGCAATACATTTAAGGCACTTAAAGAGATAATGATTATTAATCACTCTTAAATGAGTAAGCATTAAAGAAATAAACCTGTTGAAGACTAATAGTCTCTTCCAGCACTTTCAGAAAGCTTGGCTCTTCATTTGGAAATTCAAATGCTTTCACACACCAGTAAGCTTGAATTGCTCTCTATGTCTGATGGGATGGTTTAAGCATATGGCACTTGAGCCAAAATAAAATGGCAAATAGCCCCTTATTGTAAGAAAGATATATAGCAAAAAAAATAAGGAAAATGCAAGCCTTTCAAGAGACTGCAGCCCAATCCTGTGCAGGGCTGCCTATAAATAATTTTATGGCACTTAGCATAATATGCACATGGGTGATGATACCTCGATATATATCTTTTTTCATAGGGAACCATTCTCAGATTGGGTGTTAATAAAACAAAATTGACTAGAGAGTTTATGGAACTTAACCTTTTTCTCAGGTATTACTTATTTATTCCAATTGCAGGATCATTACAGGTTTATGTGATCATTCCTCAGCTTGGTTCCCTCTAGATGTCTTCTACCATTCCTAGAACTGACCACTTTTGGCTCTGCTGTTTGACAGTTCTGAGTATTGTAGTTCCACCACACCCTAAAAGGTACTGGGCTGGAGAAAGTGGTACCAGTATGTTCCCCAGTTCTCTATGCAAGTAAAAGGCCATCTTAAGTAAGGGTTGTCTCAGCAGGTAAGGACAGCACTTATCTGACTTTGACTGGTTTTGAAAGCTTAGCAGGATTTGACCTACTTAAATGGGAAACCTTTAAAGGACTTGTAAAGGAGACTGAGAGAAAACTTGAGAAACAATTACCCATGCCAAAGAAAGAAACAAAAATAAAACAGGCAACTGCAAATGATTTCCATATTATTTTTGAGAAAATAACATGACACATATCTTGTCAACAGGAGTCTTTACCTCTTTAAAAAATGATTATCAACTAAACCTGAACAGCTTGCTCCCTTTTAAAATGTCAATGGTTAGTATATATCAAAGCAAAGTTTTTGTTCTTGGTGTGAAACTCAGACATTCAGATCTTTCCTTTCTTTTTTTTCTCAATTGCAATCTTAGAACTGTTTTGCTTTCTTCTTGAATAAGCAAGTGAGACCTTATCATAGAATCATTGAGATGGAAGGGACTTTTGGAGGTCTTTTAGTCCACCACCACCCCTGCCCAAGGCAGGAATCTCCACACAATTTCAGATGAACAGTTGTTAAATCTTTTCTGGAAACCTCCAGTGATGAAGCACCCAACTCTCAGGAGGTGTTCTCAGTGTCAGGAAATTCCTCCTTATTGCCATATTGGATCTCCCTTTGATCAGCTTCCATCCATTGCTTCATGTCTTACATTCAGGTGCTCTGGAGAATAAATCAACACCCTCTATTGGAAGGCTATCATGTTGCCCCCCAGTCTTCTCTTTGTTAAACTATTCTTACCTAGTTCTTTAAGCTGTTCTTGTCAGAATTTAGCCTCCAGACTCCTTATCAACTTTGTTGCTCTTCTCTACATTCTTTCTAGAGCCTTAGCATCCTTTGTATATTGTGACCAGAACTGGATGCAATATTCTAAATGTAGCATCACCAGTGAAGAATAGAGTGGTACTATCACTTTTCTTGATCTTGATACTATCCCTCTGTTGATTCCCCTGCCCCCAGGCACTACTGCTGAGTCAGGTACCAGCTATCCTACACCTGTGCAACTGGGTTTTTTTTTCTTGAGTGCAGAACCTTTTCTGCTACCAAACTGCATCTTCTTGGGTAGGACCCAATGCTCAGGTCTATCAAGATCCTTCTGAAACTTGAATCTATCAGATATGGTTAACACAAAGCCCTAAATGTTTTGATTGGTTTCATGCCATCTCTATTTCTGAGTATTATATATTCAAAAACTAATATTTGTGATGCTTGTATAGGTACACGTAGTTGTGTAACAATTGTTTAGAATTTGGCAGACTGTTTCAGTATGGCAATGCCATGAAGCTCCATTAATTATTAGGTAGGAAACCTACAATTTCATTTGCACCTCCTCTCATGCACTTTTCCATTGTGTGGTAATGTGACTCATATTGTAGGTGAGAAGCTCTTGCTCTTATTTTATATTGGGTCTCTTCATAATGTGAAATGAGAATTTCCTCAAGCCCCAATCTCACTAAAATAAGAACTTCTTTGAATTGCCTTTATGAAACTTTTGTATAATTGAACCCCCAACTCTGAAAAGCCCTTTGGGAATTTCCTCTTAGTCATAGTTCAACCTAAAGCCTCGTATCTAACTCTGGGAGGCTTCTTTTTATCAATTCCCTTTCCTGTGTTCATCTATTAATATAATGTTAATTGAAAGTGATAAGCAGATAACCTGTGGTGAACATGCAAACCACAAGCTCTGACATCTGTAGTCAGAGACAATCAGCCTCATGCCAAAAGATCAATCCACATTTATGAGTGAGATATGGCTTTTGATCGTGAACAGAGTCAGATTATTTCAGCCCTCCTGTGCAAGCCAGACAGGAAACACAAGTAGATGAGGTAAGTCTACTTTATTATAAGGCTACATTAGCAGAATTCTGTAAACCTGAAAGAGCAAACTTCCCTCCCTCCACTTTTAACTGCTTGCTCCATTCAAGACTGGTCCTTCCTTAGTTTCTTAACCTGACCATTAAGCGACTGTGGGCTCCTGCCCCTCTTCTTTGGTTGTTTCCCAGGCAGTATCTCTTCTCCCCTTTCTTCAAGGCCACCCATGCATTCTATTACAGATTATTCCGGCCCCTTCTCTGCTGGAAATGAAGCATTTGAATTCTTTTGAAAATAAAAACATTAAAAATGGTTGAATCCTGGGATTTACCATCTCCCCAAATATCCTCTAATAACCAGTTCGAATCTTCAGGAATTTTTTCCCCCAGCTGTAGTTGCTTCAAAACTTTACTTGCCTGTTTGAAAATGATCTCCACTCCAACTTGGGTCAGGTTATCAGTGCAATCAGCTGAAGACCTACTCAGTTACAGATCAACTTATTCTGGATTCTAGACTTCCCTTCCTGCATTCCCCCAGCCTCAGATAAATCATGCTACAATATTTAGAATCTTACTTAGGTTATCCTTTAGGAAGCATAGCACTCAATTGGCAGAATGTGATATATTGTTTTAACTTTTGATTGGGAGCCATCCAGAGTTGATTAGAAGATGGGTAGCTATATAAATGTTTTAAATAAATAATTACACTAAATGACTCTCTTATTCTCTGCTCGCTCTTGGTAGAAACAGAAGATAGAAATATTCTGTGTTGCCTAGAAGATTTCTCTCTACCCTTTTCATTCTGTCACAATTCCAATTTACCTTGTAAATCATAAGCATCTGCTTTTAATTTACATATGATGGTACTTAATTGTCCTAAACAAAATGTTTTAAAAACTGCCAAATAAGCTACTATTTAATTTTTTTGTCTATAACCCCAAATGTAATCATAGTTCATAAAAGTTAATTTAATATCTTCAGTAATATTGCATTCCCTTAAAACAATTAAATGGAATCTTTATCTAAATTCTGTTTGCTGAAAAGATCTTTTAAACTCTTTTTAAAATCTTCCAATATGTCACCTAGACTCAGTGGGACTGACAGAAGTCCAATCTGAATTTACTAAAGTGACATTTCACCTCTCAAACCAAGGTTTAGATCAATGGATTCATTTCCAAAGGATGATCCCGAGAACTGGGATGACCCCATGGCCTGTGTTACTATCTGGATATCCAATTTCCCAAAACATCCCATGACTTCCCAAACAATTTCCCAATTCTTCTGGAAGACAGTACACCTTTAAAACTCGTTGCCTATCATTCTCCATCCATAGGTGTTAACAAAAATTTCAAAATCTCACTAAGCTTTAAATGCTTATAGATTGCACTTAGTCAATCATTCATCCTTAGGTTTCCTGTTGAGTTATACCCTTCCAGTTCTCCCCCATTGCTTTGACCTGCAGTTTGCAAGCAGCTGAGATCAGGTGTCTTGAGACTGTTAAGTGCCTAGCTTTAATCAATGGAGGGAATTTATTCAGCAAAAATCCATGTACCCCTCTAAACTGAGACATATTTTGGAGAGAGATTTTAGAGAGACTTTACCTAATTAGAAGGTTCTTGAGCTTGAGCTTCTTGTATGCACAACGCAAAGTTAACTTTCTCAATTTGTGAATTTTTATGTTTATTTTTAGTTTATTTTTTATTTGTCTGTTATGTTTTGTTGTTTGCGTATTTGTTTTTAAAAGAGGGGAAAGCAAATAATGAATTAGAATAAATAGAAATGAGAGAATAATTGAAGAACAGAAATTAGGCAGAAATGAATTAAAGATGATAAATTGGTTAAGAGAGTATATTGAATGCAAATGGAAGAATATTATATGTAAATTGCTTACCTCTCATATATGAAACTAGCTGACCCGGCCACGCATTGCCGTGGCTCAGTTTGTGGCTTTTTGAAGTGCCTGGGGCGGAGATGGAATCTCTCCCCAAATCCAGG
>JANHFO010005345.1:20135-31165 GCA_032468095.1 Pareas carinatus
AGGCGTCGAGAAGTCGACCTCTGCCCTCCTGCCAATACAGACTGCGACCGGTCGGAGAGGTAGGAGCGGAACCATTCAAAGACAGTCCCGCCAATACCCAACCCCTCCAACCGGCGCAGCAAGATACCATGGTCGATGGTATCAAAAGCCGTTGAGAGGTCCAATAGCACCAGGATAGAGGAACAGCCCCTATCCCGGGCCCGCCAGAGATTTTCCTAAAATTACTTATCCTAAAATTACTTATAGAACAACTCAAACAGAAAGAGAGCAAAAACCCTTCAATCCATTTCCTCCCTGGTGATTTTATCTAACTACTTCCTAATAAAATCTCCTCTAATCCTTATCCATCCCTCTATTTTTATTTTTTAACTATCCCTTTAACCTATCCCCTTCTGGGTGAATAAGCCCTTTACATATGCTTCCCTCCTTCGAGAATTTTCTTCCCTTATTTTTTCTTTTGACATTCCCACTGCAGTTATTTTTTTCCATTTCTTCCCCCCCCCTTTCCCTTTTCAATTCTGTATTTCACCTTACGGATTTTCTCAGCTTTGATCTCCACCTTATTCCCTCTGTATTTGTATTCTTTGGGGTTTGTATTTCTGTCAACCATTTTCTTTTCACCATGTTTGGAAGACCTTTTCAATTCCCCTGGTTTTTTGCATTTTAACATGCTTGTCCCTTTTTTTACCACTTTTTGACCCTACTTTTTTCTCCTTATCTTTTTCCTTCTTTTAATAATATTTAGAGTCAATTTTGTTTTCAAGTTTTTCTTCTCCATTTCCCAAGTGTCTTGGTTTGGTCACGTATTTCCAACAGGGCTTGCATTTTTTCCCCCAGCGCTTTATCCATTGCTCAAAGGAGTCACGAGGTTCCAACAAAAATTGTTCAATGTCTGTTATTATCTCCTTTTGAGATCTCATTCTGCTTCCGTGTATTCTTCCCTTGGTTTCCATTGCAGCTCTCCTCTCAATATTAATCACCAAATTTCCAGCGCACATTCTTATACCTCCAATTTTCCAAATTCACCTCTCATTTCAAGTTTTGTCCCTTTTTTTTTTTAACGAGTTGCCCGGGACATTTACACTCCATTCACAGTTATCTCTGAAGCATTTCTCATTCTGGACTTCCAGAGGTTTTTTTTTAAAAAAAATTCACAATTTTCTTCCTCAGCATGCCCTTTCCCAATCGTTTTTCGATTTTTACAGGAAAATTTAAGTGTTATTTTAAACTACCCCCTTTTTTCACAGGCTTATAGGGAATTATTTGTCAGTATCTCATATTCTTTGACTGGTGCTTTAAAATTCGTTGTTTCCATCTTGTTGTTAATCTTAGACTGTTCTACAGTCCCAACCTCAATGGCGCCTAAGTGTCTGGAGAAAAGGGCTAAAAACAGCAGGCGTTGCAGCACCCCCTCCTCCGCAACCTCTATGGGGCTGCCTAGGACCTCACGGGGCCCCCGAAACTGTGAGGGAAGGGACTTCAGCTGCCAGAGCTTCAGCTGCCTCGTCCCTATTCAGTTGAGATCAGAACTGGAAGCTGCAGGAAGTCCTCATTATTTATCTTATGATAGCAGAACTCAAATGGCGCTGTCACTAGAGATCTCAAAAGTTAGCAATCTTGTTTTCCTATTATGTAGACATCCTGTTTGCTCTGTGGAGCACCTTTCAGACTTTTTGAGGACTTTTATCAACTTAAAAAAAGTTGGCTACTTTTCTGAAATAGCAAGTTCTTTTCTTTTTTCCAACTGTCTTCCATGTATCCATAATCTGTACAAGAGGCTTAAGCAATGGCTGGTATAAAATTTAACTTGGAATCCAAATCCATCCTAGAGCAGAACAATAAATAAACTACCAATATAAGAGAATACTGCATATGTAGCTCAGGGTTGAACTGTAGAGTCCTCAGCACTCTCTGAGTTTGGTTGTTTGAAAACATTTCTTTACCTGGTAAAAAAAATCCCCCAATCAAGGAACTGCAACTCAAATAATCAAGTAGTGAACATCAGCCTAATCAAGGAATTACCAGGGAGAAAATAACAATCCCACCAATACTGACAGGTCAGCTACTGTATATTAATAGAGAGCAAGTCCCAATGCCTTCTGGCACTGAAGAAGTTAACCTAATTGGGTAACAAAAGGTATGTAAATAAACCATCTTTCACAGTGAATTAGGTTTCATGCATATCCCATATTTTATCATTAATATTTTCATCTGTTCAAAGACTAAGACAACATTTTGCAGATTATGGCTGATATGCCTCCTGGCTGAAATAAGATATTTGGTTCCTGCCGGTAGCATTCAATCTGCTTTTGTCTCCATAAGCTCTTTGGAAGGTCTCAAATGAAGCCCTTACCCAAGCTCTCTCTCAGATCCTTGCTTTTTCCCAACAGGAAACATGAAGACAAAAAGAACTCATAAGAAAGCCAGTATTTCAAAATACCTTAAACTGAGTGGACTTCCTGTTCCCACATAATTGATGTCATTGTGGTCCTATAAAGAGGCCAGGGGAACAATCTAGTTTTTGATCAGATCATTCCCCCTTTCTGTAATACATTATTGCATATCTGGTTTAGATTTCATGTGAGGCAAATTTAATCTTATATTTTAACATTTAATAAAATATTAAATTATGAGTTTCATGCTTGGGAAATAATTAGTCATGAAGATGAAATTTAGGGACAAACTAAACTCATTTTCTATGTATGTAGAGGAGAAATATTTTGTAATTGAGTTTATGATTTGAAAGTGGAAAAGCCAAAAAGGCTGAGAAAGATTGGACTGAGAAATATTTAGAGGTCCTATAAAAGAGAATGTTTAAATGAAATTGACCAATGTCTTGCTCAGTATAGGGCAGAGCCCTCAATTTTTTTGGATCAGTGAACAACTGTGGAGCAATGACAACATTGAAATGGAATTTTGTCACACCCTGAGGCTCCCTCTTCCGTAGGACATTCTCTCCTATCCTTCATATTTTTGCTCTTTTTTTTGAAAGAGGGCCACCTTTCAAAAGCAGTGCTGAATTTCAGCTGCAAATCTGTTTTATTTTCTTTGAAAGCTTTTGGGTCCCAAAAGAATACTTGGAAATACAGAAGAATGCTAGAGATACACAGTTTGCAATGCAGCATACTAATGCTTCATTGTTTAAAATAAAAGTCAGAGCAACACCATTTATTGTACATCTCTACACCCTTCTAGCGTTCATCTTATTCAGTAATTTATACTTTTTACTGTGTGGTCTTCCTACATTCTAAGTTGTAGTCCTCCACATATGCCTTAGGATACAAATTATTCTTTGAATCTGTGTTTTTCAGCTTTATCAACTTTTAAGATTTGTGGATTTTAGTTCCCAGAATTATTTAGCTACTTGCTTATAGCAGGAGCGAGGGTATAGTAAAGTTTCAGGCTAGGCATGATCAGGGTGGCATTTCCTTCCCTTAGGGGTATATTTTCTGTTTTAATACAGCCTTGCTCATTGTGGTATCAAATTTTCACTGAAGAGAATCAAACTTTTCTAGATATCAATGAAGAACCCAGTTTCACTACAGACATTTAGCTCATTCAAAGAACAAGCAACAAGAACAAAAATAACTAGGGGCAATTCGAACTGCAGAATTCTTTGGAGTGAACCTCTCATGAATGTAGGAAGCTGGCCACCTACTGAGAGGTACTGGGATGGTGCAAGTATGAAGGCTAGCTGGCATGTATCCAGAATGTTAAGGGGAAAGAAGAGAGGTTGATTGCATATGTTATGAGAAAAGCTTCAGAAAAGCTTCATTAGTCTTAATGAAGAATAAGATTATTCTGGGGAAATCTACATAACCTTATATCTTAATTAAATGCGTTGGTTTTAATTATAGCTTCCAAACCAAGGGGGTTGGAGTTGAAATAGTTCCTATTGCAATTTTCCCCATTTTTCTGCCAGAAATGGTGTTCAAAATGGTTAACAGTGGATAAGTATGCATTAGAAAAGATAAATTTAATTCACAGCAAATTAAAAACATGTCAGTTAAAGACTAAGTAGCATCCAACCAGTAAAAACATATTTCATAAATAAACCAACTTAAATGCCAAAGTAAAAAAAACTATCTTTGTCTACCAGAAAAAAAGTGCTACAAAGACTGATAGTATATCCCAAAAACCCTTCTTAGTTTTCTTTTCATATTCCCTGTGATTTTGGGAGATAAAAAAGGAGCCTTGCTCAAGGCCAAGCTCATTTGGAGGAATGTGAGCCTTCTGATGGCAAATTGTTTAGACCTTTGTATATGATAATGTCAGTTACATTGTGCTTAGAAATACACCGAAACCCATCCTTGCTCCTCAGATTAAGAAATCAGCTACTCCCTGGAAACAAATCTGTTCTGTTGTCTGGCCTCAACTGAATTATATTAGGTTTCCAAATGCTTGTCAAAACAGCCCAATGTACAATAGTCAAATGGAATACAGTTAAGGTATACACAGTCCTATCCAGTAAGACATAATACCAAAAATGACACAACATTTTAACTGTGCCATCACTCTTGGCCACCTAGTTTAGGGCTGAATCCAAGAATATATGGAGTATAGTGGGATATTTCCTAGTCTGGTCTGTTATGAGCAGGGACAGAGGAACAGTTCTAAGAATCTAGTCTTTCAGTTCACTCTTCCTAGCCATCTATGTATGTATAAGTTTTTTGTGCCATTGCCGCTGCCACCACTACCACAATCACCACCATTATTGACCAACAGAGCAACAGTTGAAAGAAGTAACTTGGCACCAGAAAAACTAGCAGACTGCTTTGCCCATGCTTCCAGCACATTGCCAGTGCTGTAAAAGAGAGAGCCTTGCTGTGCTGATGATCTGAAGCTGAGTGTTCTTCCAGTAGTCCTGTACCTTTCAGGAAGCAGCCAATGTACCTAATCTGGGTGTGTAGGAAGAAGGACAGGGAAAGAAGAAGTGAAAGAGAAAAGGAGGCTTTTCTTAACTAAGACTAGACCCTTGGGTGTTCCAGCTGGGTCCACTTGCTCTGCTCACCAGGCAAGTTGGTCTAGAAGGCAGGACAAAACCACCTCTGCTCACCAGTCCCAGGAGAACAGTCAAATTTCATTCAGCAGAAGTAGAATCACTGCTGCCCCATCTTTCTTTTGAATGATTAAAAACACCTCAATTCATTTGAATTAAGCAGTGGCTTTATATTGCATCCATCAGGAATAGAACAGTAAGACTAATGTTTGCAGCTCAAGAATAGGAAAAAATATCATAAAAACAAAAACAGGAAAAACTGGAAGCAACTTCAAATGTAACTTATGGAAGGAGAAAATGAAGCCGTTAACCACTCAATAAGTAGATTTAGCAAAATTGTCCTGTCAAATTATAAAATCAAGAAATGTGTGGCAGAAATAATATAGTGTAATGTATCTAAAAGTTATGAATTTGATATCTCAAAGTATAGATATGCTTACAACATTGATAAAGTGTCTCAGAATGATCATGTAAAAATGTTAAAAGGCTTCTGAATTCAGTTATACTGCAATACATCAGATCTTACAGTAGCTGAAAAAAGACATTGCTTATAGATTGATAATATTAAGTGGCAGTAGGGTATCTCAAAAGGAACTGAAAAAATTGAAAAATGTTGGGGTTTAACCATGGACTAAACTGGCAAAAGTTATTGGAGTACTAGACGTTACAACAATAACATCAAAACAACAGAAAAAATTTATCTGAATATAAAGTCGAAAAATAAATTAATTAAAAATTAAAATATAGAAGCAATAAACAAATATAAGGAGAAGTATTATATAGCTTATGAGTGAGTTGAATAGAGATTATTAATATATATATATGTATTTTGCTATGTAAAGGAGGAGTTAAGATTGCAATGAGTAGGGGTTTCTTTTTTACTAGTTTATTAGTATAATTTAGCTTATGCTTGTTGGAAAATATGTTCTGCATTTTGCTCTGGGAAGTCAGGGGGGTGAAGGGGGATAGAGGGCGGAAGATAGGGTGGGAGAGTGAGGGAGGAGGAAGGCGGAAGAGGGGGGGAAATGTTTTGCTTAACGTTTTGAACAAAAATAATGTTTTTTTCTTTTCCTCTCTCTGTATGTTTTCTTATAAAACTTTTAAATGAAAAAAAACTGAAAAATTAGAAGTATTCAGCCTTGCAAATTCAGCTTTCAAAAACACTTTGCTTGAAAACATATTACAATAATACTTCTATCATTCTCAGACTTTTAGATAATGCTTGAATTTATCCTAAACCATCAGCATTTGCTGAGCATTCTTCAAAAGAGGATAAATAATAATATAACTAAACCTGAAAGAGTGAAGCTTTTATTATATACAGGATGTTTGAAGTATTTTGACTCTTCTTTTAGCAGCAGGTTTATTATTTGTCCTAAATCACTTACTTGCTTTTGTTTGTCTGCCAATTTTCTAAATAAATTATGGGTACAATTGCTTCTGTGAAGTCATTGGTTGATATATATCACTATCCAATGGTGATGTTGACTGTAGGTTGTTTTTTCCTCTTGTCTCCCCAAGATATTTCTGATTAATTCTTCCTTCTTCTGTCCTTTTGCAGAGAAAATAATTAATGGGCAAGACTATGAAGTTATGATGCAGATAGACACTGAAGTAATGGACACCAGGATCCTGCATATCAAAAGCTCATCCATCCCACCCTACCTTCGAGAACAGCAGAGGAACCACACAACATCCTTCTATCATTCCCCTCCAACCGTTCCAGAGGCAGCTCCTGCTGTGAGAACCATCACTGAATAACACCAGTAGGCTCTCAAAACGAGGCTTTCACACATACCCTGGGATAGGTGACCCCTGTGGGTTTGCCATGGCAGTGTCAAGGGCAGTATCCTGGCTTAGGTTTCTGGATCTCAGGATTCTGCCTGCTTTTAGACCTAGCCAAAAACATAACTTGTCGCCCACTCTGCCTAGATTATCTGCCATCTTTGTAAGACAATATTTATAGGTCTAAGAACTTCACTTTGTTAAAAGAAATTCTAAAATTGGAATGGGTAAAATAGTGTTATTGTTGGAAGTGAGACTTATGTGAGGTTAATTAATTCCTGGGATTGGGGGTGGGCAGTAAATATCTGCTTTCACCTACCTTAGAAATAAATATGAATTTCTTGGCAGTTTCTGAAGAAGAAATGTAGGGGCCACATATAAACTACAGATTGTCACTTATTTGTTTGTATTGTTCTGTTTTTAATTTCAGTTTGTCTGTGAAGTTTATATTTTGAATTCTTTACTCAATCCTATTCTGGGTTCTCTTTCCTGCTGCTTTTTACCAGTGGGAAAAGGAGGAAGAAAATAAGGAGCCACATGCTCTCTTGTTCCCTAGATTACAGTTTAAGTCAGTCTTTGCTACACTTTCTATTTTCAGTACGTTTTCATTATTTTCTTCAGTCTCTAGACAAAGTGCTATATATCCTACACTGGCTTTTTCTGGTACTTTATTATATAACAAATGCCCAGTCCAGCTGTTTCACATTTGTTACATAAGATACAGATGTTTTGCTGATACCACCCTTTTAACTCTGTGCAAATTTATAAAGTATTGTTACTGGGAAAATCTTTCTAGTGCTACTATGGAAATTAAAATTCTTCCAGAGTGTATCTGAACAAGTTTCATGGGCACCTATTGACTGAGACTTGCAAGATCACTAATGAAGAGCTTTCTTTTGACCACTAACACTCTTATTACTTTGGGCTAAACGTTAAGTGAATGTACTGGAATTGGGGCAAGAGATACTTGTCTGTTGTCCCAGGTTCTGTAGAAGAGCACTAAAAACCTGATATTCCAGAGAGAAGTTATGTCCATGTGTGCTCATCTTCATGGGCTTCCTACATGGATTTGCTCATAAGAATAATTATGTTCTCTGGTTTGGCAACAGGGAAGGATCAAAAAGTGTGGAAAGGCCCCAATTCATATTGAGAGCGCTAGATTAATGAGAACGGGTTCTCTGCTTTTTCCATTCTACCTTTCCCATTGACATAGTTCATGCCCACATTGGGCATACAGAATACCCACATTGGGATGTACTTTGAGATTGTTGCTTGGGATAAGGGAGGATGTATTGCCCAATGCATAGATCTCTGCAGGGGATACAAACTAGAGCATAGTACCGCATAAAGTAAGGTATTTATTTCTTATCAAATATATGAGCCTCCTTTAGATGTAAATATCCTCAGGGCAGACTTTATAGTAAATGTAACAATAGTGGGGAGGAAGGAGCACTTTACTAAGCATCTGTGAAGTGGAAAAGTGACAATAAATAAGTTCTGAATGTAAAAGGCTGCTTCAAATAATTGGAGAACAAATGAGTTACAAGCAAAGCTTTGTGTGCCTCTCAGCAAAGAAAACCTCCATTGGCTAACTCCCACTGCAAAATCATCATATGCTTTCTTCTCTTCTGTATGTGTATATCCTTGTTTGACCTTCAAAATTCTACTTCCAGACCTTGCAATCTTACATTATTAAAGATTATTACAACTTTCACAAAAAGCCACTGAGCCGGTATTTATGTAAATGTAGGCAGTGCACACATATGAGCAATGTAATATCAGATGAAAGTACAAGAGAGTCTTCACTGAAAAGGAGTGGGCAAAATTCTTATCTGTAACTCTTGTGTTGTGGATTGATTCATTGATACATTAACTCCTCTGGATAACAGATTGGGTAGGAGTTGTAATGTTACATGTGTATAATTTAACCTGAAAATCTGTCGGCTTTATTTTCTGTGCTATTATTTACACACGTGAACTGCTAGATATAACTAAGGTAAAGTCAGTGGTATGTAAAAAGTCTTTTTCCAGAAGTATAAAACATGGCCAGGACAAGACCTAACAAAATGAAACCAAGATAATCCACCATTAATCAGTAGCAAAATAATTGAACAACATAAAAATAAAATCCTTACAGAAGAAGAAAAGAAACTGGCAGCAGACTTAGGTCCAGGTCAGCTTCACTCCATATTTTCTACCTGCTCTGTTTCTTGTTTATGTTGTGTACAGTAAGCTTCTCACATGGAAAGAATAATTTTATTAGTTATTCTGTAGAGTTCTATGAACATTGATATACAAAATATCAAACATAATGCATAACCCTGCCTTGAGAGTAGCATGAAATTACTTGATAAAAATTAACTTCTGTCACAAGAAGTTGCATTGTACATGGAGCTGAGGATCTCAGAGCTTTAAGTCTTGAGGAACAAAACAGTTCTGCTATATTTTAGAAAAATTTTGTCTAGCTCTTACTGGAAATTGAGTAATGTTTTGTAAACATTATTTGATTAAAGAAGGCGTTGTTCACTTGGATGCTGATGTTCCTTTGTGCCACAATCAGGGAAAAGCTTTTTCCTGTTAACTGTTCCCTATAGACATCCATATTATGTGCAATTTGATGCTGAAGAAATAAACAAAAAGATGTTTCAATGTGCATTTTAAAAAAAATAGTAGGGAACAGATCAGTGAGCAGTTTACTAGACCTTTTCTTTGGTATCTTGAAGATAAATCTTGGTAGTTATCCTGGTGTTCAGATTAATCTGACCCCAGATCGCAGTGAATTTGCAAGATGCATTTTATATGTTAATGTTATAGTAAAAAGCTTTTGCAGTCAAACTAAGTTATAGATCCATGAAGCTAACTGCCAACCAAAATCCAGCAGTGGTCTTGAATATTAAAGTATCCCAGATCTAATTATAATAAATATGTAATCTTTACTGTAGTAGCTACGAATATCTGCTGGTAGAAAAGTGTATTTTATGGAAAGAAGAATCAGTGGGGTGGGGGAAGGAGAATTCAAGACTTTGAGTCAAGCCCACCTATGTTTGTCTTTGGTTTTCTCTCTGCCTTAAGCATCCTTCGTTGTTTGAAAAACTCTTCCCCTTATTGGGGGCCCTTGTTCATCTCTAGTCTGGCCAACTGTGGAAATCAGTTTTGAGCTGTCCTCCTGCCAGCCTCAGCATTTCTTCAATATTGCCTGTTCAAAATTGGCCAACTTCCTTTGGCTGAGTAAATGTCCAGTGTTACTTTTTCATTGCTGTGCTGGAAATACAACTCTTTGCAGAACATTTTATTAAAAACAAACATCCTTCCTTTTCTGAGAAAGTATATGAACAACACTTTCACAAAAACCTAAAATTTCTTGGATGTTTTCTTTACAGACTGTAATACCTTTAAACAATGTTAAAATGGTATCTTGCGCATTAAGTTGAATCTGTCCTTTGAGTAATGCTGTAAAGTAGGTTTAGTTAATTTAAGAGAGACTGAATTCAGTGGCGTACAAGTAACAATTGATAAGTTTGTACTTAACATGGTTTTATTTGTATGTTTTGGTAACTATCTTTAAATTATTTCCTTGTTTCAATATTGTGCTTATGTCTTTGAAACAATTGAATAAGAAATCATTTCTGTTATCTGTAATTACTGTTGGAAGACTTATTATTATTGTCTTTTGTTGTTGGTCTTTAAACAAGATAGCTGGAATTGAAATAATTTTATTACTGGGACATCACAATCAAGAATTACTACAATATGTTTACATTCTCTTCTAAAAGATAAATAAAATATACCTGTAGAACTGTGGAATTTGTTTTTATAACTGCGTATCATTGAATTCACCTGATACAAATTCACATCCCCCACAGTAGAGTTTCTCCTCTTTGTCTCAATGGCTTCATCAGCATTAGAGGGAATGTGCTGTCAGCTCAGAGGAAGGTGTGATTTCTTTCACTTAGAGGACAGTTGTCCTTCATGGCCAAGTGCTAAAACAAGAACCAGGCAGAGAAAGGAATCCAAAGAGATGCTGCATCACAGACCAGGAAACGAAGGCAGACAGAGCTGCTGTGGAGTAAGATAGAATAGCTGAAATTGTCAATAATTCATCCACTAGATTGTGTGTCCAAATTTGCAGTCATTCTCCTATTTCTTCCCACTATTTGTAGGTTTATCTATATATATATAAAAAATTAGACCCGTTTGTGTCTGGTAAGTGATCCCGGAAAGTACTGAACCAATTGGGTTCAGACTT
>JANHFO010005345.1:65940-77440 GCA_032468095.1 Pareas carinatus
AGGAGGAAGGATTGAGGAGGAGGGGTGAAGAGACAGAGAGATATGAGAGGGAGGGAAAGAGTGACGGAGGGAGGGAGAGAAGGGAGGGAGAGGGGATGGGAGGGTAAGAAATAAATAAAATAGAAAAATAAATGCAGGGAGAGAGGAGAGAGAAAGAAAGAAAGAGGAAGAAATAAAAAAATTAAAAAGAAAAGAGAAAAAGAAAGAAAAAAAGAAAGAAAGAAAGAAAGAAAGAAAGAAAGAAAGAAAGAAAGAAAGAAAGAAAGAATCAATCCCGTAGTGTAGCACGGGTGCAAAAAGCTAGTGCATTAATGAATGAAATGAAAGAGAAAAACATGGATCTGTTGTGTGTATGTGAAACTAAAAGAAAGGAAAAGCACTGAATAGATTGGAATGAAGTTGTGAAGTTATTGACACAACTTTGATGAAAATATATGAAAGGTGACAATCTGCCAGGCAGATAGCATACAAGTTGTATCTTTCATCTTTAACAGATTCAGTTGTTGGTAGAACAGTAATGGATAGCATGTGGTCTTTTGCCAGGAATAAATCTTTGCAACAGGATACTTAAACATTAATTGGTGTTGAATGAATATGAATTGAATGCAAAAGCAAGTGGTCAACATGGAAAAAATATATTGAGATGGCTTGGTCTTCTATAGAGAATGAATAAAGATCAAATTTTAAAAAATCAATATATGAAGAATGAAAAAAATAGATTGAGATGAAAAGAACAACTAAAGTTGAATGGAGTTGATAAGATCCTCAAAAAATGAGTCAAGAGCAACTTAAGAAAATCCACTATATGAATCAGAATACAGATGTGATGGAAACTGGAATGATTTGCACAGATAGAAAAGTGCTGTGACATCTAGTGAGTGATATTGCTCTAACTAGATTTATCTACAAATAATCCTTGTTGGGTGGCTCTATTAGAAGCGTGGACATTGAAATAAATGTTCAGTCTTTTTAAGAGTAACTGTTCTTTATTGTGAACACAACAGCATTTGAAACTCCAAGCAAACTCCAAGCGAACTGCTAGAGCCAACTGACAGCTGTTTATACTTCCCGCTGACAACGCGGCACAGCCAATCAGGAATTAACACATTTTTTCTTTCTTTACAGAGCAGCCCACATGCAAACCGGAGGCTGCAAAATCAGCTCCAGGGAAACCTGGTAAGTGCCGACTCCAACAGCCCTTTCCTCTAGATGGTTTCGCCTAGGAACAGGCATAGTCATCAAGATAGGCGGGCCGTTTGCGGATTCTAGTGGGCCTGCATACTTCACTCTGAGTTGGGCGAGTGGCTGGGGAGGTTGTGCCTGTCTGAGCCTCTGGAGCTTCCCTAGGGGGCCTCTGTGAGCCTCCGGACGCGGCCTCTACCAATGCCAGAGAAACATCGCTGTCATCGAATCTGTGGGAAAGCCATTCCCCTGGTGAGTCCTCTTCTTCACTGCCTATGGTAGGAAGAATAGAGTTGTCTAGTGCATTTTCAAGTTGCTCGGTTTGGTTTTCTGACAGATTTGCGGCCCTCAATTGATCTATGTGGCATCGCCATATAGTACCATTGGCTAAAAGCACCACATAAGATCTGGGCCCCATTGTATCTATTACCCTGCCCAGTACCCATTTTGGTGAGTTTGTATAGTTCCTTGCGTGCACTAACTCACCAGTTTGTAATTTTCTCGCTGTGTCAGTTTTATAGTAGGTTGTTTCTGGTCCATAGGCCGGGTGTAGGCAATCCAGGACTGTCCTTAGCTTCCTGCCCATCAGTAGCAGTGCTGGGCTTCTGCCTGTGGACCTGCATGGTGTCACATGTTGCCATGCTAGGAATTTGTTAATTTTGTCCTCCCAGGGGCCTGATCCTTGCCTGCTCAGGGCCTTTTGGCGGAATGAACCATTCGTTCCACCATCCCATTGGCCGCTGGGTTGTATGGTGCTGTTAATGCGTGCCTGATCCCCCTTTCCCCTATAAATGATTCCAGGGTCCCAGATGTGAACTGGGGACCATTGTCTGATGCAATCAGGTCATGCAACCCATGGGTGACAAAAAGGTGTCCAGTACTTTTATGATGGCCTTGGTGGTAGTGGAAGGCATTAATTTTACTTCCAGCCATTTGGAAAAAGCATCCACTATCACTAGGAACATTTCCCATGGAAGGGTCCCAGAAAATGCTGATGCCAAATTGCAGGCGTGTACATTTGAAGGCCCCCCTGTGTGTCACTATGGTTTGGACCTCAGCTGTGGTGTCATCCACTGGCAGCTGCTGGTAGGCTTGGGCCAGGTCTAATTTTGCAAAAACATTTCCTGGCCCTAGGGAGTGTAGCAAGTGCTGAATCATGGATACAGAATACCTGTGATACCTTTCATGGGTACAGGATACCCATGATACCTTTCACGGGTACAGGATATCCGTGATACCTTTCACGGGTACAGGATACCTTTCAAGTCACTCTTCTGATGACTATCTGGACAAAGTCACAGTAGTTTCCTTGGAAAGATTTTGGGAAGTGGTTTATTCTTGCTTTCTTCTTTCTAGAGCTGAGAGACAGACACACACAAAGTAGCCTCTGTGTCAGTAGATATCCTGAAAATCTTCCTTCAGTTTTTAAACTCATCCAGATGTTGGGGGAGAATCTTAGCCTTCTGTTTTTTCCCTCCAACCCAGGACAGATTTTGATTTTCTTCTTTCTGATGGAGAACTGTCTGCAGGTTTTAGAAGAGTAACAACTTTTTCTACATGGAAAATCCTACCTGAGCTGGGAAAATAGCATTCACAACCTGGTTAGCGTCACATTAACTACATTAATTGCCAGGTTTTCTTCTACTCCCATCCCACATGGAATTTCATATCACAAATGCAGCAAGTGCATGTGGAAGGCAAGTACAACTCTGTCAATTCAGACTGAGGAAACAGGTAGCTATGAAAATTTCCTTCTGCTGTCTTAGCCCATTTCTGATTTTCACTTGTTTCTGTTTTTCACTTTTAAAAATGCATTAGGTCTTATGTCACTTTAATTGCCTTTTGCTTCAAAAATATTTACTCAGTGTTACCTAAAATCGTATGTGATTTGTTGTAGAAATTATTTTCAATATGAATTGATTTGTTTTTCCTTTTAATTGACAAAATTATAAACAATTTGATTTTGATTTCATTACTTTTTTGGATTGGTTTTCTTTTCCATGTCATTCTTGGTATTCTGTAACATCATTTAGTATGCAAATAGTATACAGTAACAAAAGTCAAAAAAGAAAGTTTGAAAAAAAGTGGATGAAGTATAAGGGAAAGAAGCAGGGATAATTAATTGGGAACTAATGGAAATGTGCATTTTTAAACGTTATTCCTTATTATGGTCATGGATCAACATGACAAATGTCTGAATAGTTCTTATTTCTATCCATAGTCTAACTTAATCATTGCATTTTTTTCAGGCATATTTATGTTATCAGTAATGCTTGCTGAACATATAAAAGTATATATACAGGATTTATTTTGTAACTGAATGCTTAACGAACATGTAACTTTTCTACACTAACATTTTTTTAATATATTTCACAGTTATTTTCTTTGAGAAGTGCAGAGAAATCTAATCTAGCTGCAAATTGAAATTACAATTCTGTTCTCAATATTTAAAGATGCCTCAATCCAGGACACAAGATCTTCAGATTTCCAATGTGAGCTGTCCATGATAAGTCTGAGGTATCTCTTTCCCAGACTAGCTCCCAAGTCTTAGCTCCTTAAGATTTAGATGGGAATATAGTGACACCTTGTGGTAGATAAGCTCTGTCAGGGTTGTCCGTATAAGAAGTGAGAAAAAGATTAGTAGTCTTTAATTTTCTGCATTGACAGTAGTAGTCTTTCATTGCTCCTCCTGGAAATGGCCTTGTAGGAGATGCATTCCTTTTTATTCAGGAGATGCATTCCTTTTTATTCAGCTTGTCTTGTTCGAAGATAATACACCAGGACAGAAATGTGAGAACTTCAACTTTCTTGCTGTTTAGAGAAATTCTGCTTCTGAAGATCATGGAAAACCTTTTGCAAATGTACTTGCAGACATGTCAGCATGACTCTTGCATCAGTGGTGACAATGGAAAAATAATATCTTTAGCTAATGTGGCCTCACAAAGTGCCAGGGGAAGCAACCTATAGTCCCAGGACCCCAGACAGCCCACTGGTTTCCCCTTTGTAGCCTTTCAAACCTTTTTGTGATTATGATTGTTGAAAACAGTTGGAACCTGCCTGCTATTTTAAAATAAACAGATGAAAAGTGTGAGCTAAAACATCAAAGTAGGCATATCAAGTTCATTTACCCATTTCGGTTTTCAAGCTATTCCTTCCCTGCAGTGTACATATCCCTATGCAATTTATACCTTTATAAAATGTTGACCACCCAAGGGTTGCCCAATACTGCCATAAGAAGAAACAACTTAACCTAATCTATTCTGACATATTCAGCCCAGGAATTCAGACTCTGGAACCAGAACTGGGGAGGAATAAATCAGTGCTGGTGGGCTTCTTCAGATTCCTGGTTTACCTGGGGAAATCAGTATTAACTGACTAATAGCGCAGAAGAGACCTCTACCAATAGAAAGCAATGGACACCAGATGTTCACTCATAAACAAAACAACAAGCAGAGAGAATTTATTTATGAAGTAAATTTAGCAATAGGGAATCCCTACTCTCTTTAATACAATTCAGGCATCATATATGGAAATTTTGATTGCCTTGTTTAATTGCTTGCACCTCATGAAGAAAAAATTTATGAGCCTGTATGAAATGGAAATGCATTTTTAAATCTTCAAAATGTATTTGCTGAATTTTTAAAAATCAAACATTGCACTTCTGTAATTTAATAGTTAACTCCCAAGTATTGGTAGTGGGGTGGTAGTGGTGGCTGGGAGTACACAAAAGGCAGATGTTGTGTGTTCATGTTACTATCTCTTCTCAACATTTCCACTATTGCTAGCACCACCTGATAGAAGTTAGGAAGGTAAGAACTGAGGCTGCAGAAAGTAACATCTTTACTATTTCTACAATAACTGTTCCTCTTCAGGATTTCTGTTTGAATCCTTTCCTGGCCTTTTTTAGAGTTGCCAGGACCTGTAATGGGGCTTTCTGTATCTCAAGGGGGTACTTTACACAGAGCTTCCATACTTCTAAAATACTCAAAATGTTAATATTTATTCAGAAGTGTTTAGTCTGTCATCCTAAATATGTTGCTGTCTGAACCAAACTAGTATCACCCTTGGCTACAGCCAACAGTGGAGGGGAAAGCATGTTGCACCATTCAGAATATCATGTGTTCTTCCCTGACCAATTATGCCATCCAAAACCAATATTCCATTCTGTTGTATGGCAGGGGCTTTGGGACGCTCTCCCAGGAGCAGTCAGAGATGTATCATATGCTCAGGGGGAACCACAGACAAACAGCCTGAGAGCCAACAAATCTCTTGGTTTCTTGTTGCTAGGATTTTGACACAATAGCAGCCTTTGTGGCACCATTCATATTTGTCTTTTGGTTGCTTACACATACCAGGTAAACTCCACAAAGATTGAAAAGTTGTTCAGTGCCTCTTTAAGTTTTTGCTTACAGAAATTTGATAAAGATTATGGAGAAAGGTTGCCCAATACAAAGCTGCCCCTGAAAGCCCTGCATGAGCTCTCCAAAATATTGTTACCACATTACTAGAGTATAACATAAAAAATAGGGGACATGGTTAAATATAGGCTTGGAAAGCAATCGTATGAAGTAAGTTAAATATAAATAAAGTAAAATCATATAAATGACCTTCCCCACACAAACCTTTAGAGTGTGCCTCTGACCAGACATTAAAACACAGTCCTCAGCCAGAAACAATTTTCTCAACCCTGAGACTTAGCTAAGGGTCTGGGGTGGAGAGTCTTGGGATTTAAGAAAAGGTCTTCACTTTCTTTGCCATTTGTTTTTATATGTATTGATTTTTAACAAACTAAAATTTGCTGCAGTACCATAAGAGAATTCCCCCCTCCCCGCACAGGATTGACTTAATTGTGGGGGAGGGAGGGAGAGCACTGTAAAATTGGCACATTTTCTAATTGTGTTTGTCTAAAGACTTCTTTTTTCTGAGCTGTTCATCTGAGTCAAGCAGCAGCTAAAGTTCCATAATCTCCGCCTTCCAGGCAACAAGCAACAATAGCTACAAAGGGATTTTCATGAAAGGCTGAGAAGGCACTGATTTCACCTGCTCTGCAGGCAGCCGGAGTTGCCGAAAGATTTTGCTCTTGCTTTCCCAGCTGCTGGCGCTTCCTTCATTTGCTCTTCTTTGGAGAGGGATAGAAGACAGGCAAATGGCAGCCTTTCTTGTCCCTTTGAAATGTTGGGATGATCATTTCCTCACCCAGCTTCACATTCATCTTGTTCAAAAGAGTATTCTTCGCTTCAGCAAGAATTCTACAACTGTAAGTGCTATTGCTGTTTATCAGTGTTCTTCCTATGTGCATTGGATGCAGTGATGTACTGGAGTGGTGTCTGCGGGTCAGTGGTATTATTGATCAAAAATACCTAATGTGACTAGGTGCAAAGAAGCCCAGTGCACCTTTATTTTTAATATCCAGAGGTGACTTGGGCCCTGTAAATTGCCTTTACAAGGTTTCTCCAGGCGTTTATACTTGGAGAGTGAACAACGTCTCCTGGTCCATCTTATTCTTCTATTCTGTATTTGGGATGATTTTTGCAATCAAAGGTGTTGATTATTTGGATTGTTGATTTTTTTGGTAAGTTTTCTTCTTTGTACACCACCCAAAGTTATTGCCATGAAACAGACAACTGTGTAAGTCATTTAAATAAATACAGCATATAACATGTAACATGTAACACATAACAAACATGTAGCAAACCAGGGCACCAGACCACTGTGGTCAGCAGAGGGTGGCCTTCTCGCCACTACCAAGTCTCTGCTACCTACTCCATGCTGCTGTTTCTCTGCAGGTGATTTCTTCGTGGGAGACTCGCTGCGTGGAAAAGTTTCTGTGGGCGGTGCACAGAGAGCCAGGCGAACCAGTGGCCTGTCAGAGAGTGAAGGAGGGGGTTGGCTCCAACCAGCAGTGTGGCTGCAGCGAGGGATGGGGCAGAGGGCAGGGAGCAAGCAGGCACTTCTTTATTTGACCCCCCAGCTATTGCCTCTGTGCTGGTGGGGGGGACATTGTGGGGGCTGAGGGGTGCACAGTTCCTGCTTACTCTCCCTGCACTGTTCATTTGTCTTGTTCCTGATTAGACAGGTCAATTTTGCCATACCCTCAAATTTCATCATCTTCACAATCCATTCCTTCATTATGGATATTTGAATATTTTCCCACTTTTGTGCCTAGTCTCACTGCAGTTATTATGTACAAAACCTCCCATAGGTTTTATCTTCCATAGGTCTTTTCTACTTGATTACTCACAAATCTCAGTAAAGAAAGTTCTCTTGAATAGTAGTCTTTAAAATTCTGTAATTACTATACATGGGTATCACCTTTTCCCCTTTTTCTCAAGTCCACTATGCATTTTCAACACTAACAAGAAAGTACCTTTCTACATCTCGGTTAATTTCTCTGGCATCATGTATCATTTTGTAGAAGTTCTTTCTTAAATTGTTATAATGTGAATTTTAGTACTTTAATCACATTCTCTCCCACTGTTCCATCTGAACATTATAACCAAATTCTTAACCCATTTTATCATGCACCCTTTAACTTGTTCTTTCTCCATTTTAAATCTCAGCAAATGTTTGTACATTTTCGTGATCACAAATTAAACTTCGAATTCTGTTTTATGTTTTTCAATTCCAATTTTTTATTTATATTTTATTTATTTATTTACTTATCTTTTATTTCTCTTTCTCTTAATTGTGGATATTTAAGTTTTCCATGTTTCTCTACTAATAAGTCTTGATCTATTAACCATTTTTCTTTGCCTGCTGTTTCCTTTTCATACTGTAAAATGCTTGTGCTGAAACCAATAAAGACATTTTTGACCACAGCCGGGGTCCGTATCTATTCCTTATTCATAGTACGGCACTCCTAACATAATAATTTTTAAGTCTACATTAACCTTATCTTTGTCATGCCATTAAAAAAACATACCATCCAAACCTCAGATTGTGTCCTTCTAATTCTAACCTAGACAAATGTGTTCTGATTTACCGGCCTGAAACAATCTGGTCATGTCATTGATGTCTTTGCTACTTGTTCCAGAATCCCGGGGTTCTCTGCATTCCACTCTATCCATTCTTTGTTTTGTTCTCTTAACAAACATGGTACATCTGGGGGAAAACTTCAGGACAAACCTTAAAACTACCATACTCGCATAGTTTGGAAAGCAACCTCCAAGTTCCTTGTTGCTGCTCTCATAAGTTGGAGAGAGAACATAGAAATAAATAATTTGAGACAGTTAGCACAGGCATAATAGGTTCATTAGAACTTTAAAAAGGAGCAGGTCAACACACATGTTTATCTTTGAAGATTACACAACTGAATTAACAAAATGTATTAACTATGTGTTGGGCAACAACTCTTTGCATAGCAACTCAGCCCCATGAACATAACAGAAACCTGTCCTCTATTCCGAGCTCAACCATCCCAAGGCCGTTTCCTTATTTTCTCATCAAATCGGTGGTCAAAGTTAATTTCGCTACAAGCAGATATGTAAACCTGTTGATTCAGAAGTGAATTTACTGAGTTAATCTTTGGTTAAAGTCAATTTCACTACAGCACAAGGGTTTGTGCTCAAATGAGGTCCATAGTATCATGGCTGGGACAGTCATGTCAGAAATTTAAGTTGGCTTTGATATATGTATATAAGAAGCTATAGCATATACTCACACACTTAAGTGCATATAAACAAAAAGACCTTAAGATTTGCAGATGTTGTTCTCTTCTCACCAGACCCAGAAGAGTGCAAAGACACATACAAGAGCTACACAAAGAATGACAGGTAGATGCTGGAAATGCAAAGACAATGCAGGCACTTACTACCACATGTGGTGGACGTGTAGCTATGTGGAAAGATATTGGAAAAAATACATAAATGGTTAAGAGAAATGACATACAGATACATTTTAAACCAGAATTATTTTTATTGGGTATTTTGTCAGAATGTATTAATAAACAATATACATACTTGATAATACAAGGAGGAGAGGAGGAAGAAGAAGAAGAAAGGGGAAGCTTTCTGTATTCATGTATTGTTATGATGTTTTGTATGTTTTGTAAATTTAGCCTCATATTTTAAAAAATGTAAGCATTTATCCCTCAAATTCAAATTTTGCTTTCATTGGAGGAAAATACAGTTTTTGCATCCTGTACCCTAGGACAGTGATGGTGAACTTTTTTGAAACCGAGTGCCCAAAATGCAACCCAAAAGTCACTTATGTATTGCAAAGAACCAGCCCGGCAACATGCACCCCCTTGCACCTCCCCTGGTGACACACACACACAGAGCACTCTGGCATTCCACTCACCCTGCCGCTCAAGATCATCTCTTGCCCGCAGTCCACAGTCCAACTTAAGGGGTGCTTTGTGCAGTCTTCTCTCGGCCCCAGGCCAGCCCTGAAAACTCCGCATGCTTCTCTCGGCCTACAACAACTATCATTGTTGCCAGTGGGTTAAATCAGCTCTGTATACAGCAAATGGGAAAGCAAAGAAAGCCTCTGCCTGAGAGGACAGAGCAAAAAGCTGCCCCCTCCCCCCCCCCCATGCAGGCAGAGGAAGGCTGGGCGCCCACTCCCATGCACCCCTCTGTTTCCTTTCCCCCACTGCTCACCCCTCAAAACATCCTACACTCTTTTCCTTTTCCTTCTCCCCTCCCTTTAAGCTGTAATCACATAAACAGGCAGTGAGTGAAGAGGCTCTAGCAGCCTTTTGTGGCTTCAGTAGTTTACAGTTTAAAATGCAAAATCCGCTCTCAGACACCAAGACGGGCGGCAACAATTTACTGGGCAGTGGCCAGATGCTGGTTCCCTGATGGCGGCACTGAGCCGGCAGTGGCTCCTTCTCCTAGCGATGGCAGAGTCTGGCAACTGCTTTCCTGTAGAAAATTAGCCAACTAACAATGTTAATAAAGAGGAACTGGAAGTGAAGTCCCCAGGAAGGTCAATACCAGGTGTTTCTTCTTTCTTTCTTTCTAGGATAACCATCCATAGGCTTTTCTGTAGCCTTTCCAAATAAGCATGGCAGAGAGAGGACCTTCAAGGCATTGGGAGGCAAAAAGACGTGATGTCAAGAGGGCAGAGGCCAGGCTCACCCTGGGGCTGCGCAGCTTAGAAGAAGCTCGGCTCTACTATCTCAACACCATGACCAAGGAACAGCGGCGACTCCAGCAGGAACTCCTAAGGTTACAGAAAAGTGAGGGTGCCTTTGCTTTGCTTTTCATATAGCATTTTGACATGAAATCTCCCTTTTCCAGTTGCTTAGAGACAACAGAGCAGAACTGATTTACAGGAGTTGAGAAATGTTACCAAAGTTGTCCTAAGAAAACTCGATGGTTAGAAATAGTAATTCAGCCTGGGAAGAAAATTCCACATATACCAGCTTACTGGCCCTAATCAAATACAGTTAGGGTTTACTAGTTATATATAATTTGAATTGCAATTTAAACAAAGGTATTCCAATTTGCCAATTTTTCTAGAAGTCAGTTTGGTGCCATGGTTAAGGCACCAGGCTAAAAACAAGTTAATACTGAGTTCCAGTTACACCTTAGAACAAAAGCTACCAATGGCAAACCATTCCTGAAAAAGCCAACCTTGCCAAGAAATCTGCAGGGACTAGTTCAGGTGATTTCCAGGAATCAAAAATTGACTTGAAGGCATGAACTCCTCCCCCAAATCCCTACAGAGTGTTTTCCTTCAAAGGAACATATTAAAAATATCTGAGAAATGAGATTTCGTATTCTTAAGCTTCCAAACGTCTTTTGTCGGGAGGTTTCACAAGAATATCTATGCAAACTTAACTCAAGTCCTATGATAAAAGAAGATACCTTATTATGGAATAGCAATTAGCAAAAAAGCAATTAGAGAGCCAGAATAAATAGTTCTAATAGAGAAATATAAACACTTCCAACAAATCTGTGATAAGACCACTGGTTTTAATTTGAATCACTTGAAAGTACTTGGTAAAATACACAGAAAATTATTCTAAAAGTCCATAAAAGCTATAATTTAAAAAGTGTGGTAAGTTACAGGAATATTACTTTCAGTTGGAGCAAAAGGGTATGAAAATGTCAAATGTAGTTCAGTATAAGCAAATGTTACATGTGCACCAGATAATGGGCACCTGGAAGAGCAAAAACACAGTGTAGGGTGAGCTTTAAAGGTGGTTTTGAAAGGGACCGGTTGTCTTTGTTCTTCCATTATATTTTTTCTTTTTTTATTTGAAATGTTTTATAAACACATACATAGTAAAAAAAGTAAACCAAGTACCAACATTGAACACTTTCCCCCCTCCCTCTCTTCTCCTCCCCTCCCCCCACACTCCCAGCCCACT
>JANHFO010005346.1:15174-30772 GCA_032468095.1 Pareas carinatus
GATGGAAGGCTGAGTCAACCTTGAGCCAGTGAGAATCGAACTGCTGAACTTACTGGCAGCTGACTGTTAACAGAAGTCCTGCACTCTAACCACTGCGCCACTACAGCTCATCTCCCAATGCTTGAGAGAATCTTCCTTAGGATTTCCAGAGACACAGAAGAGTTAGAACTGCCTGAATCTTGGAGGTAGGGATGATATTCCATAGGGAAGGCATTATAACAAAGAAGACACATCCCTGGATCTCACTAAGTGACAGTGTTTCAAGGAAGGAACCTGAAACATGATTGCTGTGGTGGATTTCATGGGACAAGCAGAGACACTTGAAGACAGCCAGTCCCACAGGTAACTCAGCCTTCTGCCATGAAAGGCTTTAAGAAGGATAACCAAAACCCTTAAAACGCACCTGGAAGCTTATAGAGAGCCAGCAGGTATTAAGAGCAGAAAGAGACTTGTACCCTGGGGATCCTCCACAATGCAGGAGCCTTAAGCTAGATCTCTCATCCTCAACAATGCCAGCTGGGAACAGCCATGGAGGAAGGAAGGCAGGCAATGCAGCACTGTATTCCCACTTCTAAATCTTGAAGCTGGTTCAGAAGACAGATTTGCATAGAGCAGAGTCAAAGACAAGAAACAAAGTTTAAAAGAAGCCAAGAAAATGCAGAGCAATTCTGATGGAAATATAGTTTTGCAAGTTTTCGGAGTGTAAAGGAATCTCCAAAAGAGGGAAGAGAATTGAGAACAAAAGTGATTAAATGGTTTGGGATGAAACTAAAAGACAGGAATCCTGGAAGTATTTCAGAGATCATCTTCCCGTTTCCCTAATTCAGCACAAATGTGGCCCAGTAATCCTTTTTTTCTCGCACTTGTACTCATGACATTTCTTTCATCTCATCCCTAGCCCATAAATTTAGCTAGATTTCCTTTTCTTTTTTCCTTTTCTCCCAACATTAACGTCTTTTTGCCACTGCTTGTCACTTTTTGGCGCTCTGCTTAATCTTGCTTACTCCAAAAAGGAATTGTGTGATGAGTACCTAGAATAAATGTATCATCACCAACATAATATGTGCTCAACTTTGCCATTTAAGCAGCTGTGGGTTTTTTTAACACACTGGAGAAATATACTCTGGCGCATTCCTCCAAGGCATGGCCACCACTGCAAACCAAATTAAATCAACATGACAACATATACCCAGCAATATCATGATGCAAATTCTGCCATTATGTATTGACATTTGACATGGGTACATAGGTTGCAGTATTTGTGTCATGAAATCACAGGTAGTCCTCTAATTAAAAATGGACGTCTAGCAACCATTCGAAGTTATAACAGCACTGGAAAAGCTTACTTATCCATACTTAGAACCGTTCCACAGTCACCTGATCAAAATTCAGGTGCTTGGCAACCAGCATGTGTTTATGATGGAGGGAGCATCCCAGGGTCATGTGATTAGACATCTGAGACCTTCCCAAACAGCTGCATGCTTCACTTGACAACTGACATGGTTCAGCTAACGACCATGGCAAAAAAAAAGTGGTAAAATTGAGTGTGACTCATTGAACAACTGCATTGCTTAGAAACAGAAATTCTAGTTCCAATTGTGGTTGTACGTTGAGAACTCCCTGCACACAATACAAAATTCATGTAATCATTTGTTTGTCAGGTGCAGAAAATCAGGAGTCCAGGCAGTTCAAATGAATACACACATAGATGGATGGATGGATGGATGGATGGATGGATGGATGGATGGATGGATGGATGGATGGATGGATGGATGGATGGACGGACGAACGGACGGATGGGTGGATGGATGGCTTTTTTAACGAGGCATCTGGTTTTTCCTGAGTACAGAAGGGAGTAAACTACTCCCTTTGCCTTTCAGCCCCAGACTAGGGGCTTTAGCAGGCCTTTTGCTAGGCGACACACTTTTTTATGCTTTATTCTTGAAGTTGCCAAGTTTGAAAAACACTGCTCTAAGTGAATCAAGAGAAAGAGGAGCAAAATAACACCTACCTCTGGTGTTGTATTTCCTAAAATGCTATTCAAACTGAAGTTCAGGCTGCTTTTGTAGCCTCCCTCAAGCAAAGTAAATTAAAGGCAAAAGTGTGACTCCAGATTTCATCCAAACTGGATCATAGGTCAGGAAGTTAACCCCCTTCAGATGAAAAGGTTGCAGTCTGCTAATTGCTTACTTCAAAATGTTTCATGCAAGAGCTTTAAATTTCATAAGCAGCGAATTGCTGCAATGGGGCACACATGGGCAAAGGAAAAGTATTTTAATAAAACTTGCAAGCCGTCTTTCTATATATGCTTCTTCACCAATCGGAATAATGTATTTTGATGGCAGAAAGAATAATGAGCAAGCTGACTTAATCTACAAAATTCTTCTCAAGGACTTGGGGGGAAAAAATTCCACCCTAGGTTGATTCACAGCTTGCTAGAGGATAGAACAGTGATGGCAAACCTATGGCACACGTGCCACAGCTGGCACTCGGAACCCTCTCTGTTGGCACGCGAGCCAAGTCGCCCCAGCATTGCCCCAGAGCTGAGCATGCTCAGAAAGAGAGTAGCGGCTCTGGGCGATGATGTCACAGAGCCCTGAACATGCTCAGAAAGAGAGTAGCGGCGCCGTGCAATGACATCACAAACCACGACTCATCAGCTCCAACTTGTCCAAGTACTCGGTGCCTAAATGTTTAGCCATCACTGGGATAGAACAAACTTGAAATCTACTTGCCTGCAGCAATTGGCACATCATTTATTAAAGGTATACAATTATTTCCACAAATGATCCTTCCACCTAGATACCTACAACACAGCATGCAAGTATAGCCTCAAAAGTCAATCAATTTTGAGGCTCTACTTGTCCATGTGGGAGGGAAGCAATCTCAGGGGTTTTCGTTAGATGACTTTGCCAAGTTTTACAAAGACTTTTTTTGCTTGGAATAGGAAGAAACACATTGAAACAGAGCGTGAAGCTGCCCGAAATTGGCCCAAGCGCTGGGGATTTCTGTTGACTCCACTTGAAGAGGTAAGATTTGTTTCTGTGTAAGATCCGTATATGAAGAATGGATCTATTTCATGTGTTGAACGGCAAGTGCGTTGCTTACGCAAGAAGAGTGGGATAGGATAATATTGTATTGATACTCTCTCTCACAGCCCTAGCAAATGGCCTTAAGGTAGTTGGGGCAATTAATTAGCAATTGAAATAATTTGTTCTGCAAGAAAGTAAAAGGGAGGTGTAGGATTTAACTGAATGACTTGAGTGATAAGACTACTCGTTTTGTCTACCTGTCTTAGTTATATCTGTGTATTACCTGAACCTCAAAGGGAGCCTGAGAGCAGCATTTCATATTGATAAATGCTGTTAATAAACTAATAATTAATTTAAAGAGCATCTGTTAGTGTGCTGGAATGTTACTCAGATTCCCAGGAAGGAGGGAGCATTCCAAAGAAGCAGATATACATAGTTTGTGTGAGAGAAAGAGGATGAAGAGGACTCCTCACTAATAGTTCCCAGATTGTAGGTAGTCCTTCGCGTACAACCCAAAATACCTGTTGCTAAGTGAGACATTTGTTAAATGAGTCATGCCTCATTTTACAATCTTTCTTGCTGCAGTTGTTCAGCGAATCACAGCAGTTGTTCAATTAGGAACACGGTGGTTAAGTGAATTGGGCTTCCCTCCTCCTCCCCCCCTTGACAAACTCTGCTTGTCAGAGGTTTGCAAAAGTTGATCATGTGACCCCGGGGGGGGCGCTGCGACCGTCATAAATGCAAGTCAGTTGCCAAGCGTCTAAATTTTGATCTCGTGATGATGGGGACGCTGCGGTGGTCGTACGCGTGAAGCGATGGTTGCAAGTGTGAAGCCCTGTCGCTTTTTCCAGTGCTGTTGTCACTTTGAACGGTCGCTAAATGAATTGTTGTAAGTTGAGGGGTAACTGGATATGTTTTATAGTGCAAGTCATTTGCTTTGGTTTGCTAAGATTTCAGTCTACAAGTAAGGAAAGTAAGGTTTGGAGCTTGACAGCCAAAAAGTGTAGAATCCTTCCAAGGTAGGGCTATCTTGGGCCAACGTGCTGTCTTCCTACAGTGCCATGTGCTACTTGGAAGGCAGGTCTGTGAAAGCTAGGGAAAGTCCTGCTCATCAGGGTATATTGTCCTTCCTAATCTGATACCTTCCAGCTATGGTGGATTTCAGCTTCCGGAATTCCCCAGAATTCTAAGATTTTTGCTTGGTCTAAGTACTGTTTCTCAACAATCCCTATAAAACCTTTGGGCCATGCTACTATATAGTAAGAGGTGGTATGGTATTTTGAAATAGAGGCTATTACATCTAAGAACATTACATGACTTATTCTGAAGGGGTTAAGCATGTCATATTAATAATAATAACTAAGTATATTTTGACATGTACCAATGAGGCATTTTGTACTAGCTTAGCTGTATCTGAGGGATTGATTCAAAATTCATGAATTGACACTACAGACGATATCACAAATCTTAATTTACCAGCCATGATTGCTGAGTTCAGGGACATTTATTTATTTATTTATTTTACTTATTTGTTTATTTACTTGTTTATTTATTTACTTGTTTATTTATTTACTTGTTTATTTATTTACTTGTTTGTTTATTTACTTGTTTGTTTACTTATTTATTATTTAGACATATATACCGCTTAACAGTGCTTTACAGCACTCTCTAAGCGGTTTACACAGTCAGCCTATGGCCCCTCAACAATCTGGGTCCTCATTTTACCGACCTCGGAAGGATGGAAGGCTGAGACAACCTTGAGCCGTTCAGGATCAAACTGCTGAACTTTTGATGGCTAATGGCAGATGGCAGTCAGCAGAAATAACCTGCAGTGCTGCTTTTAACCACTGCACCGTCCTGGCTCTTATTTATTATTATTATTTAGACTTATATACCACTTATCAGTGCTTTTACAGCACTCTCTAAGCGGTTTACACAGTCAGCATATTGCGCCCAACAATCTGGGTCCTCATCTTACCGACCTTGGAAGGATGGAAGGCTGAGTCAACCTTGAGCCAGTGAGAATCGAACTGCTGAATGTTTGATGGCCGATGGCAGATGGCAGTCAGTAGAAATAGCCTGCAGTTTTAACCACTGCACCATCCCAACTCTTGTACTGTTGATACTTTCATAAGAAAAGTATTAACAGTGTGAAAATCATGTAGCGAAGCAGGAAATCAACGATGTACACCATTTAACATGCATTGCACTTTTTTTAAAAAAAATGAACAGTTCTTGATTACGCTGGATGCTTCCGCCAATCTTATGCTGTTGGGCCCCCTGCGATCCTCACTGGCTCAATGGCCAAAACATTCTACATGAAGCCAACCATATTTCTCCATTTGCTAGCTGCAATCTTATTCTGGGGGAAAAGCCCACTGAAATATGAGTAGAGGTAATTCTTGATTTACGACTGTAATGGAATCTGCTCATCATGGTTGCAGCTCATGATGATCATAAAACTGGTCCATCAGGTGATCGGCCTGATTTTTATGTCCTTTTTTTTGTGCTGTAGTCATTAAGCAAACTTCGTTGTTATTATGTGAATTGGTGGTTCACTAGAGATGGAGCTTTGCCGAAAACCAGAAGTAAATGTTGAACACGGTCACATGATCGCTGGATGGTGCAAATAGCTGTAAATGTGGACTGGTTGCCAAGCACATAGGAGGTGATCATGTGACTGTGGGAAGAAGTGACTGTTAGAACTTCAAATCCAGGTCATAAGTACCCTTAGGTATCTCAGACAGAATTTTGAATGGCCACTATGTGACTGTTTTTAAGTCAAGAACCACCTATAAAGAGACACAGTGCCATGTAAGTTACATTACCTTAAGCTATATTACATTATTTAAATCTGTCCTCCAGATTTCGCTGCTAGTTTTAAAATGAAAACTGTTTTTTCCATAGGAAAGATGAATTTTAACAGCATCCAAAGATGCGTAATAAATAGCCTTCCGTAGTATCAGATGCCAAGTGCAAGGTCTTCAGATACTGCCCAGATCGATATAAAAAGCTAGATGGATATGAACTATTCCATTATCAGAATGCATGACTCAACTTGGAGAGTCGATTTATTTTATTACATTTTTCTATTTTCAGTTGGTAAAAGATGAAAAGAAGCAACTTGCGAAGCCGAAGATCCCACTTCCAAAACACTTACAGATCCGACCTGTGACACCAGTGGAAAAATATATTAAGGTTAGATATTTGTGAAATAGTTTCAAATGACAACACATCCGGGTTTTTTTTAAAGGACATACTTTTTCTGAGGTCCTCTTAAGTTTGAAGTAAAGGTAGAGATCCTAAGAATAAATTTAAAAGACTCAAGATAGGAAACTGCCTTTGGATGCTCTGATTATTGGAGATTTCATTGCACAACTTTAGATGATGCAAATAAGTTGTTGTACTCTTAAGTCATAGGGTTTCATGTATCATAGCTTACTGACCTCATAGTGTTAGGGAAAAGATTGAAGTTGGGAGTCTCTGTCTGTTTCAGTTGTTTTTTTCCCAGATCTGTATAAACCAGGAGTCTCCAAACTGTTTGGCTCATCAGCGCAACAATAGTGCATTGGAAAATCTGCAAGAAACATACTATTTACCTGCAAGCAAGAACTGATGGGAGCACAAAATACACAAAGTAATAGAAAAGGAACCACAAGATCTTTTCTTTTCTTTTCAAGCTTCCATGCACACATTCCTCACTTTAACATTGCTTGTTATGTAGACCAGCATTCCCAAAGCTTTTCAGATGTGTCGGATTCTGACTTCTAGAATTCCTATTTGGCACAGTTTTTAGACAGAGTGGGAATGGGTTTGGAACCTATTATCTCCAAATTCTGAGAGCTGCACCCTGAGAGAGCACCATTTAGGGAAAGACCGATCTGGATTCATTACAATTTTTATTACAGAACTTAATGGAAAGAGGTCATACATTTTATAAACTAAAGCAATCCCATCAGGTTTTCAGAGGAAGAGTTCCTCAAGGATCGGGGGACGGGGGGATCTCTCTTATCTGTAAAGATTCATCCTGTTTTGTTGCACCACCATGTTTACAACTAGGGCATCCCAGAGACCAGAAAACAGGCCTGCAGGCAAAGTCATCTTTCCCCAAAGTACAGGAAACGCGCTCGCATTCTTTGCCCTTCATTGCATCTGCAGTTTGCTTCTTGGCACAACATGTGCGCTGGCAGTCTGTAAATAAAGAGATCCGGACCTCAGCTTGTCTGTGTATCGTTTACAAGAAAGAGCCTGCTCATCAAAAAAAATGCTAAACAAAAGGGAGGGGAAAAAATACCCACATGGATTTCGGGATTAGATGGAGGACAATACGATCCGTTTAAGCAGCTGTGACTTGCAATTGTAATTTGTTTTCTCTTATGAGCCTGAAAAGCTGCACCTATCCCTTCCCCTGGATGGTCTAGGCAGAAAAGGCTTCAGCCCCTTTGTGCTCCCTCTGATGTAGAGCGGCATGGAGGCACGCGGACATAATTGCCTCCATTGTTCCCCTCTGTGGGTGGCACGCATGGGCCACGAGGACGAAAAGGAAGGCGAGGCAGTCCTTTGAAAGGGAAATGCTCCACCTTGATATCACAGGCATTCCTCAGCTTTGGCTCGGGAACAAAACCCAAAGGCCCTTGGCAACAGAACAAACCAAAACATTCCCTTTCTTTCGCTGTGTGTTGCTGAGGAGGGTAAGTCCCCAGATGTTACAGTGTTATGGGAGAGAGGACATTCCACAGGCATTAGGGAAGTAATTCAACCCAACAAGCACAGCAGCGGGGGCTGAGATGAAGAAGGCGCTTCGGTCTTTACTCCATGCCTCCTTCTCCTCCCACACCCTCCTCTAGATTATCCATTAACCCGTTTCATGTCTATAAAATTGAGAGGTTGGCACATTTCCCCAGCTGAGCTGCTCCAGATGTGCTTGTGACTTATGAATCATGAAATTCTCAGAATTGGTCCACGCTGTTCAGGAAGAGCCTTCCCTCACTGGCACCTCGACATGACCCAGATGTGGCCTGACAACATCATTTTTCTGCCGTGGCCTCTTGGCACCATCTCATCCTCTGCCCCAAGAATGAGAAAAGCTAAAGTCACCCTTAGCTGGATCCCAGGGAAAGTAGTGCTTCCCCCATCGAACTGAGAGCATCCAGTAGCCTCCGTGAAGGATGCAAAATCTTTTGTACTTTCCCACCTCTATTTTGAAGCGCAGTTTGATGATCGGTAATGGGTGGGGTCAAAGTAATACTTATTGGCAAGGTGACCAGTTGTGGTTGTGCAGCCTTCCCTTCAGTCCCTGGTCAGCCTTTGCTGCTGCTATGGTTATAGTCCTAAAGAGTTGGGGCCCAGTAACAATTTGTCAGTGGTCTGTCAAAATTGCATAAATAATGCTAGACTCCCTTGGATAATGTTTGTGTAAGTGCTTTAACTGGATGGTCTTTGTCAGGTTAGCAGAAGGCTGGAACAGAATTGTGTAACAATGAAACAGTGGAAAAGTATAAGGGTTAAATTATTGGGAAATTATTATTATTTATTATTTAGACTTATATACAGCTTCACAGTGCTTTACAGCACTCTCTAAGCAGTTTACAGAAATCAGCACATTTCCTTCCCCCATATCCCATATTTTGTAAATATTGTTTATAAAGTTCAATGTTAAATTTTTGATCTTTTCTGTACACCGCCCTGAGTCCTTCAAGAGAAGGGCGATATATAAATATAAATAAATAAATAAAATAAATAAATAAATATTGCCCCCAACAATCTGGGTCCTCATTTGACCGACCTCAGAAGGATGGAAGGCTGTGTCAACCTTGAGCCAGTGAGGATCGAACTGCTGAACTTGATGGCTAATGACAGATGACAGTCAGCAGAAATAGCCTGCAGTGCTGCTTTTAACCACTGCTTGTCATTCAGTGAACACCCAGCCAATCTCTATAACTCAGTTAAAGCAAGCACATACACTATCCAGTTCAGCTAGCAAAAATACCAATAAAGGAGAACACTGATGATGTTACCTAGCTGGGTAATGAAATGTCTGCAAGAAAGCAAGCAACTTGGAGAGCATCAAGGACCTATCACAGCAAAAATAGAGTGTGATGTTTATCTGTTAAACATTCTCAAGCAACACACACTGTTAGCAGACAGAATGAGTCAAATGGAAAGCAGGCAAAAGCAGGAGGAGAAATAGACAAGCACCACAATCAAGAATTTGCATTACCTGTTTGTCCGCATATTTTGCACGCATTATGCAAAAGCCTAACTTTTGTATTGGGTAAAAAAATGGAAGGAAAGACAAGAGGGTGAAAAGCAGCAAGGTGGATGGAATAAATTACAGCTGTGAAGGGTACAGCAGTGTTGAGAACACAGTTGGATGACCTGAAGGGCCAGGATAGAGAAGATCTATCGATGTGATCAACAATGATTTGATGACGCATGATCAGATATAGACAGAGAGGTATGTAGGCACAAAACTTTTCAAATTTACTAGTACAATGTTTAGTATAATTAACATTGAATGCCCAAAGGAAGTAGTCTTTGGTTAGTAATTTTTTTTAATCCCTCCTTTATTTTTAACCAACTCAACGTCCATACATGATAAATCCACTCCCTGTTTTTCCCATAGAAACTTCGTTAGGTGAGATGGACTGAGATATAATGGCGCATAGTCACCTAACACCTTTCATCCCTAGGAGAGGACTCCAACTGGTAGCCTCCATGCTTCTAGCCCAAGATATTCGCCACTACCCCAAAATGGCTGGTTATTTATTTGTTATAATTTTAATTTATTTCAGATTTAAACCTTTTTTAACATAATAGTTGCAGATCAGAGATGAAGAATAGGACATTAATTGATCCCTGCTCTATTCTGCACCACTAAAGAAACAATTTGGTATACAGGGAGGATGTAGGGGAGTGGAGGCTAAAAAAAATGAAGAACGGTTGCAGGAATTGAGTATGTCTAGTTTGATGAAAAGAAGGACGAGGGGTGACACGATAGCAGTGGTCCAATAACTCAGGAGCTGCCACAAAAAAGAAGGGGGGTCAATCTATTCTCCAAAGCACTTGAAGGCAGGACAAGAAGCAACGGATGAAACATATCAATGAGAGATCCAACGTAGAACTAAGGAGCAATTTCTTGGCAGTTAGAACAATTAATCAGTGGAACGATTTGCCTCTCAAAGTTGTGGGTGCTCCAATACTAGAGTTTTTTTTTTAAAAAAAAGACTGAACAGCCGTTTATCTGAAATGGTATAGGGTTTCCTGCCTGAGTAGGCGGTTGGACTAGAAGACCTCCAGGGTCCCATCCATCTCTGTTATTCTCTGTTATTCCAACAGAAATAGCACTGAGATGGACACAATGCTCCCTCACAATGCATCTAGACAGAAAATGGGAGAATCAGGAAACAAGAATTTGTTGTCAGGGATAGGATACGCACAGGTATAATGGATAATGCTTGGTCCCTTTGGTTATGTCTATCTCTGGGTTTGGATTTGTTTTTAACTCATTCAACTTTTAACAGCATGTGATATTGGAGTAAGAGCACCTAAAATGATGATCAGAGCATTGCAGGCAGATGAGAACCCCATCTCTGCCGGAACAGTACAGTTGGCAGATGTTTTCTTGCAAGCTGGTGAAGTACAGAAGAAAGAGGGGGAGCAAAGCTGGAGAAAATCGAACAGCTGTTTTCCTTATCATGCACTGCACGCAAAATCAGGACAGCTCCATTAGCAATGGGTCAGAACAGAGACACCAGAAGCAGGATAAGGATCAGCAATCAGGACGGCCATATCGTTTTCTGCCAATTCAAAGATGGGTGGATTGCTTTTTGTACACAGTAGTTGGGGAAGGCCTTTAGGCTGCATTAATTATTCTTCATGCTGAAGTCATCTTAATTAATAATCTCCCTTGTTTCTGTTCTCAGAACTCATTAATTTCCTCCTGCCCTCAAAGAAATAAGCTTTTGTTTTGGAAAAGAGCTTTAATGTTTCCTATCTATCAACAAAGAGCCCCATTCTCATATGAGACCCTTGCTTCCATATCACTCTGACTAACTGTCCTGAAGGAAGTTAGTGACAGAGACTAAATGTTGAAGGAAGGTTTTACTCCTTCTGAAAAGTAGATTATGAGCTATTTAAACATTTGTTTAAATGGGAAATATTTATTTATTTATAAAAAAAACCTAGGAGCCAGATAGAATATCAACAGTCACAGATGATACCACTTCAACGGCAGAAAGTGAAGAACTAAAGAGTCTTTTGATGAAGGTGAAAGAGGACAATGCAGAAGTTGGATGGAAACTCAGCAATCAAAAAAACTAATATCATGGCATCCGGTTTCATCATTTTTTGGTAAATAGAAGGGGAAGAAATGGAAGCAGTGACAGATTTTATATCCTTGGGCTCCAAGATCACTGCAGATGACAACTGCAGCCATGAAATTAAAAGATGCTTGCTACTTGGGAGAAAGGCTATGGCAAATGTAGACTGCATCTTAAAAAGCAGAGACATCACCTTGTCTACTGAATATAGTCAGAGCTATGGTTTTCCCAGTAATAATGAATGACTGTGAGAGTTGGACCATAAGGAAGGCTGAGCAATGAAGAATCAATGCTTTCAAGCTGTGGTGTTGGGGAAGATTCTTGGGAGTCCCTTGGACAACAAGGAGATCAAATCAGCCTTGACTGTTCTTTGAAAGAGACAGATATCGAAGCTGAAACTCAAATATTTTGTCCACCAAATGAGAAGAGAGGACTCATTAGTAAAGACCCTGATGTTGGGAAAGATTGAAGGCAAAAGAAGAAGGGGACGTCAGAGGATGAGATGCTTAGATAGTGTCATGGACACAGCTGGCATGAGTTTGGGCAGACTCCAGGAGACAGTGAAGGACACTGTCCACAAAGTGGGGACTTGTCCCCAAAGAATCAGACATGATTTAGTGACTAAACAACAACAAAGATAGAAGAACAAATCACAAGTACAACAACCAGCCTTAGAAGTCACAATGAATATAATAAATGGAAAGATAAATAAACCTCCTCCAAGGTGAACTGTCCCTAGCCTAGACCTTCAGGTCTATCGCTGTCACCATAATCAAGTTCATCTTCTTAGCTCCTGGTCAGTCTCTTCTTCTCTTTCCCCACTTTTTCTAGCTTTATAGGCTTCTACAGAGAGCTTTTGCACAATATGTCCAAAATATCATAATTCCCCATTTTAATAATGAAACGTTAGAATGTACACAAATGGTTCTCTGCTTACAACCATTCATTTATTGACCATTCAATAAATGTTCAATAAAAATTGACCGGTCCTCACACTTAGGATCATCACAGCATCTCCGTGGACACTTGGCAACTGCCATGTATTCCAAAGTTTGCAGCATCCCGGAGTAATGTGATTGCCACATGCAACCTCCCAACAACAAAAATCGATGGGGAAGCCAGATGTACTTCACAACCAGATGATTCACTTAACAACTGTGGCAAAGGAAATTTTGGTCCCAATAGTGGTCATACAGGACTACCTGTACATAAGTGGAGTTCTAAGACTTTATAATTGTCCTCTATGAGCCCATGCAAAGATCAAATAGGGAGTGAGGTTTGGCAGTGCTAGTACTTTGCCTGTAGAACATGTCTAGAGTGAAAACAATGTGCAAAGACCCTCTAAGTGGATATGAACTCTAGAATGGGACAACTTGCCATAGCCAACTCGTCACGGCCAACTCGCCACGGCCATCTTGCCACAGTCAATTTGCCGTGGCCAACTCGCCATAGCCAACTCACTGCAGGACAGCTTGCCAGAGGACAATTCAATCATTCAATTTAATTATTTAAAATAATGAAAGCATTATTTTAATTTTTGTTATTCTCATTTCATTTTGTCTCATTCTGTCCCTACTTTGGCATCCTTTCTATCACGATACCATTTCTTCGAAATTAGTATAACTCTTATCCCGCAGGGAGTTGGCCATGGTGACTTGGCCGTCGCAAGTCGGCCGTGGTGAATTGGTTGCAATGAGTTGGCCAGAACAAGCTTTCCCCGGGAGATCCCAACCCACGGTTTGAGAAATACTGGGAGATACGGAATGTTAGAGGTGTTTAGCAGAAAACAAGCAGGTAAACATCATTGTGTCCGAGAAAAGGAGGATCTGCCTGCTGTTTATATGTAGCACTTGTCCTACCATCAGTTGATTGGGAGATTGTTTCTTCATTGATTGCTCTTTGAATGGGGCATTGTTTCTTCATTTCTTCCTGTTTGAATGGCGTATTGTGCCTTCCTTGATTGCTGCTCTTTGTCTGGTGCTTCTTCCTTTTGAGCTGGTTGTTAATTAATAGTCATGTGTTGGGGAAGGGGGTGCTTGGCAGTGTTTGCCCCTTTTTCTGACCTTCCTCTGATTCCATTTTTTCAATGGGCTGCAGATGAAACTTATTTTAGCTTGCCTGCTAATGGCTGATTTGTCAGAGTGCCAAGAAATTCTCTTGAATTTGGGGTTCTGGCTTGATTCAAAACAATTCCAGCTGAGGAATTCTGGGAGTTGAAGTCCACAAGCCTTAAAGTTGCCAAGTTTGAACACCCTTGGTCTAAAATGACTGCAAACTCCTAATGGAAATTTGTCAGTCTGCTCGGAAGTTGAAGCATTTTCACATCGCACTTATTTATGGATATGTTCTCGACAATCTTCTACCTAAATGTGACTGGGTTAGTGGCTGACCGAGTTAAGCATGTTATGGGAAGGAAGTTTGCATGTGGGGATAATGCTCCCATTGCCTTCCATGTCACATCTGTTGAGAGTGGAAGAGAACATTAGATTTTTCTTGCATCTACTGACTTTCTTTGCTTGCTGTTGAGTTTAAATGTTCACTGTATAGGTCAGTTGTGAGTCATCACTCGAATATAACTGGTAAACAAGTTGATGGATACCAGCTAGTGATCCAAGTCTGCAGTTCCCAGGTGGCTTAAGGATGTCCTTTTGCTTCTCACAAGGAGGAGAATAGATGGATAGTGAATTTAAGATGATGTCAAATGGATTATATAGAACATGAAACTGTTGTCTTTAATTGTGGTGACTCCCTCTAGTATAGTTAGCTCCTAAATTGGAATAATCTGGATACAGTCTTCCTGTTCCTGAATCCGCTGTTTCTTCATATGATAAAACAGCAATGGTTTCCAAAACTGTTAGACTTCCCCACACTGGAGGAAGCTGAAATAAGGCACAACTGTGATGGAAAGACAAATACAGAGAAAGCCAGAGGACAATACGTTGAGTTTAAGAATATTTAGGATCCCTTATCTGCTTAAGCATTTAAATATGAACCAGGTTGACACCAGATATTCAGCCTTAGTTTTACAGTGCAGCCCGGCTGCCTTTTCAGACGGTTTTGATAAATTCAGCACTCCCTTATTTGATTGGCAGGATAAAATTGAGGGTGGAATAACATGCATTGCCTTCCCTGCCATCATTATTATTCTCTCCCACCGCTCAGAAATTAATTCAGCGTGCTGCTCTACATGACCTACATTTCTCCACACACTGGGGGGGGGGCATGGTAAAAGGTTGGTATGCTTCGCTCTCTTTTAGATTCACATCCCTCCCCCAAGACCCTGATGGATCCTCTCCAATGTTGATCTTTCTCAGTCTGAATAGGCAGCCCTAGAACCTGAGAAAGAGGCATCCAAGGGAATTTCGTATTAAATTTCCTCTTTACCCGCTGGAGCATTTTCTCTCTACTTTTGGCGTTCTGTGATAGCATCCTAGTGCCATATGACGGCTGCCTTTCTTGATATCTATGCAGAAGGAAATCCTGAAGATTCAGAATAACAGAATAACATAGCCGAAGGGACCTTGGTTCTCTTTGGTTCTAAGGTTGCTTCTCTCCTTGATTAGTTTCCATGCATTGTTTCTTGTCTTACCTTCAGGTGTTTTGAAGACTAGGTTGCCTCCGTCTTCTCCGTGGCAGTCCCTCAAACCTTGGAACCCTGCTATCATGTCACCCCTTGTCCTTTTCACTAGACTAGACATAACCCAGTTCCTGCAACCGTTCTCCATATGTTTGAAACGGAAGCCTCCCCATCATCTTGGTTGCTCTTTTCTGCACCCTTTGCAGAGCATCGCATCTTTTTCGCAAGGCGGTGGCAAAACTGGATGCCGTATTCAACGGCTTTGCAAAGTGGTCCTGATAGTTCACGTGATCTTGATTCTGCCGCTGTTCTCTTTTCTCTCTCTCTCTCTCTCTCTCTCTCTCTATCCCTATATTCAATGGAGTCTTCCCCAACCAGAGAGAAATTGAGATGGCAACTCTACTGCTTCTGGAGAAAATGGAAATAAGCCAAGCGCCCTTCCTCTTCTTTCTTTTTGGAATGTGATCCCATGGTTGCCACGAAATATTTTTGACTCTTTTTACGGTGAATTATGCAAGCCTTAAGTTTAATTTTCCCATGACTAAAATGGGAAATGTTCCCTCCTTAGAAAACACTGTCAGAGTCCTGTATAGCAAAGGTCTCCAACCTTGGTCCCTTTAAGGCTTGTGGACTTCAACTCCCAGAATTCCTCAGCCAGCATAGCTGGC
>JANHFO010005346.1:30872-45456 GCA_032468095.1 Pareas carinatus
TTTAAAACCAAAATTAAAATAATTACATAATGGCTGATAAAAGTTAAAACCCAATTTAAAATAACTAAAACCCAATTAAAAACCAATTAAAACCACCCCAAGAAGACATGTGGGAAATTTGCTTATTGTATGTATGTAAGTATAGAGCATGTACACCGGAGGCAAATTCCTTGTGTGTCCATACAGAATTGGCAAAATAAATTCTGATTTTGGTTTTGATTCTGTTGTTTTAAGAGTCACATTATCCACTGGAGCATTTTCCCCGCTAGGTTCATGCAGAAATCAAGAAAAGAATGGCAAGATTTGAAGAGCTTCTTCCTAATACCATTTAGGTGCACACCGCCCTAATATATATTCTGTCACCATTCAATTTATTTTGGAGAAAAGGAAATAGATCCAGGCAGAGGCCCAAGGGCCCATACAGAAGGGTTTTCTTAGCTATATATTTTTGTGGGTCTGACAAAACGCTGCTGACCTACTTAATTAAATGCGGTCTTGAATGCTGACACCCAACTAAGATTTATAAAAAATCACTTAGGCCTTTATTGAAAAATCAATTTTTCCTAACATGCAAGCAAAACAAAAATATATGAATAAATAAATACGCCAAAGAGCAATGCTTGGTAAACTGACCATAATCAATATGGTTAAAAATATGACCCACAACATTTTTAACATTCCAACATTCTCAACTTTGATTTCCACGGTGAGATTTAGTCCTCTGCTGTTGAGTTACAGAGCTGAATCTTTTAATATTTTGCTATTTTTAAAAAAGCTTTTCAGCCATCAAGATAACTCAGGACAGGTCTGAAACAAATGCAAAATAAATAATCATACTCAAGAGTGGAGTTTTTGTTATTAACATGGGTGCTTCTGGAAAAAAATATAGTGTAAGAATGAAAAGTTAAAGTAGTCCTCGACCTATTACCATAATTGAGCCTGGCAAACCACAGTCATTAATTGGGATGATTGTAAAATGGGTCACCATGTGACCAGATCCATTTTATGTCCTTTTTTTGTGGCAGTTGTTAAGCAAAGATGGCAGTCATTAAGCAAACACTGCCATTGTTAAGCAAACCCATTGTTCTTTGTTTTTTGTTGAAAAGCTGACATAAACGCTGGTTTCTAACAAAACCATGATAAATCACAGTCACGTGACCACATGCAGGAGAAGAGCAGGCTGAGCTGGAAGGCAGAGTTAAATGTGTCATCAGTTTAGAGTAATTGCATTGCCACACAAGATCCAAGTCCAGCCCCCTCGGTTTCCATTGACCCTTATCAACTAACTAACTTAGCTTTAATCATTATTGAACTAGATTCTTGCGTATAGGTAGCAATAATAAAATCTTCTGTGCTTTGAACTCAACAAATACTCCTGATTATTTGCATCAAAGGGTACCCTAAACGGCCATAACAACAGAGTGTCAGCCATCCCAATTTGATCAGTTACAAAAGGAAGACTCTCGGATCCATTCCTAATAAAAGTACACTTTACTAAAACCAAGTGATTATAGTGAAGCAAAGCCAGGTCTGAGTTTTTCATGCCCAAAGCATGTGGTTAGTTTTTGTCTTCTTTCCCCCTTCCCTTGATGGCTATCTCTAGCTGTCCAATTATATTTAAACACATTGTCTTGGTCATAGTCTCTGGCTTGGCGGGCAGGGTGGAGTTGCATTCCATGGTGTAAGCTTGAAAGAGCCAGCGCGTTGAATACAGATCCTCAGTTTTGGCCAAATGTCAAGCCCTCTGCATTCTCGGATGAATCAACCAGCAAGTCCAAAGGAAGAACGAAAGTTGTTTTAATAGATTCTATAGAGCTATATGTAGGAAGGAACACACGCTGAGATGTGCAATGCCAAAACTGAGCATCTTGGGTGAACTCAGTTCAGCCAGTTCAGATTCTGCCCCTTGACCCAGCTGTCTCTCTGGTAATTATTGTGTCGGCCTCGTTGTGTGTCACAGGGGCAGCCCTATTTGATAAGCGTACATAAACATTCAACTGTCCTTTTAGTTTGAATAGCCCAACCCCTCAACTCCTGGGAATGGCAGATTCCTACTGAACAGTCGCCTGTTCCATTTCCAATCGTAATCAGGAGAATAAGGAATTGGACACAGCCTCTCTCACAGGACAGCACAACGAGTAGTTTTGATTCCCTTCATGCTACCCCTCCCTATCACACCCCATAGTTTCTTCCCGCGGTTGTGTATGGCAGACTGTCAACCAGCGAAGCACGGCTGGCATAGCAGAGTGGCAGTCCTGACACAGGCCAATTGCTGATCGCCCAAAGTGTAGTCACATGATCGTGGCGGGGGCAACATCGGAAATTTGAAACCAGGTCATAAGTTCCTTTTGAGGGACCCACCAGTTTTCTTTCTTTAAGCAAGGCATTGCAGACTACAGGTAGTTCTCGACTCATGGCTGTAATTGAGCCCAAATTTTACGCTGCTGAGTGAATTTTGACCTATTTTACGACCTTTCTTGCCACTATTAAGTGAACCCCTACAGTTGTTAAGTTAGTAACATGGTTGTTAAATGAACCTGGCTTCCCCATTGACTTTGCTTATCAGAAGGCTGCAATAATGGATCATGTGTCCCTGGGACACCGCAGCCATCATAAATATGGACCAGTTTACCCAGCATCCAAAGTTTGATCCTGTGACCATGGGGATTGCTGCAACAGTTGTAAGTGTGGAAAGCGGTCATGTCGCTTATTTTCAGTGCCGTTGTAATTGCAAACTGTCACTAAATGAACGGCTGTAAGTCAAGGACTATAGTGGAACTTTTCATCGCCACCTTCGTTGATGCCCCAAAGCGGTCCTTTTGGAAAGTAAAAATTCTCAACTCCCTTTTGTTGACGTGAAAAGAACTTTTACTGAAAGACGTTGGCTGCAATAAGGTAAGGCAGAATCTGAAGTTCCTGCTCAATAATAGCAAACCAAACCCACGGTTCCCCATAACTCCCCCCCCCTCGGTGTCCAGTCCATAGTTAACCAATTCAGCATCACCACAACATTTTGAGAAATTGCTGAGAGATGTTTGGGCTACTGGAATGTCACACTCGGGGCAAACATCCTTGAAGATGCCTGGCAAGACAAGCGCAAAATGTTCTGCTCCTCTTCACCTGTCATTTCCCCCTCCCAAATCCCCACCGTTCCCAAGTATACAGGTTTTTATTGCTCAGTTGCCCCCCTTCCCCTTTGATGACAGGAAGCCAGTGAGGCCCCAAGCCAAAGATGGAGGATCTGACAACTGGCACATCAGATTCACCCGTTTTCAATGGTAGCTTTTCAGTATCACCATTATATTTGCTGCTTTTATTATTTTTTTCCATTTTCTTTTATTTATTTATTTATAACAAAACACAGCCGTTATCTCAACCCAAATCGATCATTTGAGCGTAACATTCAACAATGTCAATATCTTCTTATATATGGTCAGTCTTTCTAATACTAAATGATTCCTACTCCTTCTTTCTTTCTTTTTCCCCTCCGAGACAAATATAAAATAAATTCCAGGCTGAAAGTAGTCTGATTCTTCTTTCCCTTTCATTCTTATTGTCAATCTGTCCATTGCTGCACGGTCTAAGATTTTCTTTATTATTTCTTCTGCTGGTGGTATTTCTTCATTTTTTTTCCAATTTCCAATTTTGTGCAAAGACAGTTCTCACTGCTGTTAAGATGAATGTTGTGTACTTTAAGACTATGAATGTATCTTATGCTTATATACGCAATTGATTATGCTTATATATACCTATATTCAGTATACAAATTAGCATGATTATGCATATGTATATACAAATGATCGTGATTATGCTTATGTATTCAAATTGTCTATGAATGTATCTTGATTGTATTCTTGTTGTGTATGTATTTAGGTATTGAGCATGATCCCTGACACATTTCTTGTGTGTCCTGACACATGGCAAAATAAATTCTGATTTTGATTCTGTTAATATGTTGTGTGTGTGTGTGTATTTAACTATACACACATTAACAGAATCAGAATCTATTTTTGCCATGTAGTATTGCTTATCAAATTTTTCTGAAATTATAACTGGTAAAAAAAACCCTCAAGTTTATCTTCTATCTGTATTCCTAATATTTCTCTTAATCAGTCATATATTCTCCTCCAATACTCTTTAGCATATTTACAAGTCCACCACATATGGCAATAAGTACCTATATTACTTTTACATTTCCAACATTTATCTGGTATATTTGCTCCTTTTAATTTATGTTTGGATGGTTAGCTGTCCTGAGTTTGATTGATTATAGAAATACAGGGTGCAGGATCCTCAATCAATCAATAAAACAAGTGGTCCTCACTTCCAGATCGGTGCGTCCCCACCTGTTCCAGAAACAACCCAAGGGTTTATCGGCTGGAGGTCTTCCGTTCCGGGCTTAGAACTTGAGCGTTATTATCAGATCAGAAGCTGCAAAGGCGCCTTTTACAAGGACTTGAAATGGCCAAATGAACCAACCGACTGACTTCAACCAGTATGTAGGCCAACTTTGGTTTCCTTCACTTCCTTTCCTAAGCATCTAAGCATTCATTTCTGTTAGGCAGTCACCTTGCTATTAGTAACCTGCTTGCAGTGCTTGAGGTTAACATTAATTATGGTACAGTAAGCATAGCCTAGTAACAGCAGTATTAAAGACCAGTTCTGTGCAACACGTTATGTTACCTCAGTGTTTTGTAACCCGAGTGGTTCTTTTACTTCGTAACAATTTGAGGAACCACAAGATTTTTAGCAGAATGGAAGGAAGGAAACAATGCTTGGGATGCTCATTGAGATACATATGGCCTTCAAACCTGCCCCACCCCACCCCCAAATCCTGTTTAAGTATAATAGACATGATTCCTGCCATTTTGAGGTGGGGCACATATCACACTAGCAATGCAAGTCCCAAATAAAATTAATCTAGTTTACAAAATAAACACCTACCCCAAAACAAGGAAAGATCCTAGACTTTCTTTTTTTAATTTTTTTTTGCTTTTTTACTCACTCACAAAAACAGTCTAACAATAAAATGAAAGACATATGGCAAAGAACCAAAATAAAACGTATTATAGTAAATCATTTTAACTTTACAATTTTATATCTACTTGTCTGATGCTATTATGCAAATACTTATATGCTAGAATACGTTTATATAACTACCATAATAATTATTTTTTATTATTATTTAATTTTTAATTCAATATGAAGGGTCCATTCTTTATAGATTTTAGTATTCAATCGTATATCAAGTATCCAAAAACCAAAAATAATCCGCTATGCATAACCTGGAAAACAACAATTATTTTTCCTTACTATTAATAGCTCTATATTTACATCTATCCTTCTCTTCCTCTTCTCCCTCTTCTTCTATCCTTCCCTTTCTCCTCTTTCTGTTCCTCTTTTTCCTCTTCCTTTTCTATCTCTCTCTCTCCTTTTTCCTTCCTCCTCCCTCTCCTCTTTCTCCTACTTTTCTTCCCTCCTTTTTCTTCTTCTCTTCTTTTCTCATCTCTTCTCTTCTTTCTTGTCCTATTCCCTCTCTCTCTTCCTCTTCTCTCCTCTTCCTCCTTTTCTTCCCTTCTTCTTCTCCTTCTCTTCTTCCTTCTCCTCTCCTTTCCCTCCTTTTCTTCCCTTCTTCCTCTTTATCTTCCTCCTCTCCTCTTCCTCTTCTCTCTTTCCTTCTTCACATTCTTTTCCCTTACTTCCTTCTTTTTCCTCTTCTTAATTAAGCATTCAGTTTTACAACAAGCATGCTATCTGAGCATTCAGTTATTCACCCACTTTTAATTTCCATTTCTTTTCAAAATATGTAAGTGCTATCAAATTTAAAAATATTCCCTTTGGAGTGCACATATAGAGAACAAAAAGCAAATTTTGTACATTCCTCATTTCTCATACTGCGAGATTAAAGATATTTCATTATAAATTTCAAATTTACACCTTATACATCCTTTCATTTTCTTAATTCAAAACAAATATTAATATTTCTCATATTTTCCATAAGCCCATTTTCAGGAGTAATGACCTTCCTTACATTTTTTTATTATTATATTTGGTAGGTTTCATTTAACAATTACAATTTAAACTCTACTTTCCTTATTTTACTATTCAAACATCGATTAATGCTTTCTTATTTTTTTAAAAAAATAAAAATAATCTCAACTTTTAAACTCTACATTTCCCTCCCCCCGCCTATATAATATACCTTCATATTGAAGGCCATTTCATTTATAATTATTATTTTAAGTTCTAGCTCTTTATTCCAAACTAATTCTATATCTTTCTATATCAATCCTAGACTTTTCATAGATGTACTATGGTTCCGTTCACTTTACAGCTTCCTGAGGTCTTGGCATCTCCAAAGACACTAAGAGCAGCCATCAGAAAGTTGTCGACTTCTACACTAAAATGTAATGTGGTTTGCTGGTTTGTGTCATACAGTATTATCTATAAATGATGGTTTAAGGCTGCATTATGTGAGCCTAGCCAAATGTGATTTAATCTAATAAATAGAGCTTCACAGATCTTTTTAACAAAGAAGATGGTGGGAAAAGAGATAATGCTATCAGATCTGGGCTACCAAACTCCAGGAATCTACTCAATGAAATCACGTTTATTAATTATATATTTTCATGGACAGTTTATATTTCTTACACCAAATGTGTAGTTTCTGGTCTTGTTCATGGCCGGGTTCATACAACTTGTTTAACCTGACTTTGTATTAATCCACTTAAATAAATTGAATCACAACCATATCGATTTGCACAACATTGAGAGCCACAAAATTCTAACCAAGGTTAATACTTGGCAAGCTTAAGAGGTAATGTGAATGCAATAACTGAGTTGACTAAGCAGACTGTATGAACCCATCTAGTGTCAAATAGGGCTACATCTGATTTTGATGCTGATCTTTGAGTCCTAATTAGATTCACCTTTGCTCGGCTCCTTGAGATCTGCTAAAATTGGTTTTTGTCATCTAATATACACATGAACTGTGGAAAAAAGAAAACGGACAGATGTTAATAGAAGTGAGAAAGAGATGGGCCAACAAAAATCAATTTGATCAAAGATTTCCCAAAAACAAACAATGGGCAAAGAATTTAAAATGCAATATACCAAAATTCAGCAAACAGGGCATTAAATGTCTGGTCTTCAAATTGGTCGTCTCAATCAGTGGCATGCATATCACAGGTGGGACTCAGCAGTAATGTACCTGGGCCCTGGAGTAAGTCAACCAAATTAATTCTTTAAAACTTAGGTAAATGAAAAATGTTGAGATATGGTAGTGTTGGCTGGATCCCAAAAGCTAAGTAGATTAGGTTAATCAAGGAGTACAAGAAAATTCCAGAATCATGGACTAGGCTGAGAAATTGAAAAGAGCCCAGAAGAAGTCAGTGGGGCCACTTCCATCTATTGCTACAAGAATGCATCCATGAAGTCACAAGGAGATGGTCATCTCCAGAAGAGTTCTTTCATGGTGAGAATGCCCCAGTCAGCATGCTCACTGAACACTGCCTTTTCCAGAGCTCAACTTTATTTTAGAAAAAACAATAGATTAACAATGTTTTTATCCAATGGGTTGCAACAGAGACTTTGACCAGCCCACACATCCCACATTTCTGAGGTAAAAAATGTGGCTTGAAAAAAATCTTTAGGGATTGCAACTGAGGAAAATAACTTTAAATGAGAAGCAGAAAATAAGATTTTACAGAGTTAGAAATAAAGTACTTTTCTGTGTAAGCTTTTGAATGCCTTTCCCAAGAACAATATTGTTTTTCAGACTCGGATCTGGAAATGAATCGTCTTTGACGTGAATGAAACATAGCAATGAAACATGATGTTAAGACTAAAAATATTGCATGTCTATATCAATGTATTTTTAAAAAAATGATATCAGACTTTGGACAATAATGTAGGAAGATTTGCTGTTAAGTAGCGTGCACTACAAATTGTTAATCAGAGCCCCAACATCTATAATTAACTGTCTTTTAACGATAATATGAGCGTTGCATAATATTGATTTACTCCAGATGTAATAACATATCGATATATTGCACACCATTTCTTTCCATATAATAATGGCATGCATGCATACATTCAGTACAAAACTAATTGGATTTCACCTCAGAGATCATTAAAGCATTGCTCCTTGCAAAAAATTAGAAAGGGAAATTCAAGCAAACAAGAACATTCACTCTTTGAGTTCCACAAAGGACTTATTTCTGATGTTTATCTCCCTAATTCTAGATCAGGACTGGTCGACCTTGGAACTTAAAGACTTGTGAACTTCAGCTCCCAGAATTCCCCAACCAGCATGAGTGGCTGAGGAATTCTGGGAGTTGAAGTCTACCGGTCTTAAAGTGACCAAGGTTGGATACCCCTAGTGTAGAATATACAAGCACCTGTAATGAAATGTGGAAAAGAGGGGAAGAGATGAAAAGAGATCTAGGAAACTCCTTCCTAAGTTTCTTTCTTTGCCTAGGAAACAATCAGACAAGAGAGGCAGGAGCCCCCAGCCACTCAACAGGCAGAGGAAAAAACCTAGGAAGGATTCGCCCTAATGGATCGAGCAGTTCAAAATGGTGGTGGGAAGTCTGTACTTTCAGAGTTGTAACATTCTGTTAACCTAATCTTACAATAAAGAAAAATGTGCCTCTAGTTGGGTTTCCTGCCTAGTTTGTCCAGGATTGCTGACAGCACCCAAGACTTTCACATTTGTAACTATAAAGTGAGCCTATTACAGCTGCAAACTTAAAAGAAGTTTGTAGGAATTTAGACATTTTTTTAAACTGGCCCAGGGTACTTAAGACTGGGCTGCAAATAATTTAAGCTGTGGAGAATTTTCTTCAGTTTTTAAAAAAGTTTCTTTTGTGTGTGTGTTTTCCATTGCTTGTTCTCTCCACTTGCTCATTTTCATAAATTAATAATTTTTCAAATATATTTCTTCATTAACCAGATCTCTCTAACATGGTCCTCCCTGATGGATGTTCTTTTTTTAAAAAAATGGAATAACAACAATAACAGTCACCTTCAAATGCAGTTACAAATTAGTGATAAAAAGGTCTGGCTAGTGAATTGCAAACAGGCAGCAGTCAAGTATTTAATCACTCCAGCTATGAAACCTGGCATTTAATCTATGGAAATTAACCTCCTTATTGGAATCCAACTGGGTACATAAATGTCACCAGTGCTTTAAAAGGCCACACAATTGCCAAGGTCACAACAGTGTGAGTAAATCTGATGTATTATCTTAGGCATGAGCATCAAGACCAATTCCCATGTGATTCTTGTTCTTGTCCTTTAAATATCATATTTAGGATTTGGAGCCAAAATTTCTGCTTTAATTTTGTGGACACATTTTTATTTCTTGTTCTTGGTTAAATTTCTTAATCATAACAAGATTTTCTTAATGCTTTACCATGAGATGTAAAATGAAACAGCACTAGTACTCAGAGAACAGAAATAAGTATAAATAGATATGGGAAATTAAAAAATAATTGGCTTTTTAAAAAAATTCTAAAAGTCAATGGGCAAACGTGAAGTTAAACCTACTGAATTGATTGATCGATCGATCCATTGATTGATTATTATGTTATAATCCCCTGGATTCAACTGAAATCATTTCTGACAATTATTTATCTCATTTGTTATTAGGAACAGTATCCTGGATTGGTATCAGGATTCATAGGGTTGTAAAATCAGATTTGAAAGGGGCATTTGTCTCTAGCCTCTTACTCAGAGCTGGACTAACATTAAAGTATTCTTCACAACAGCTTGACTTCTGCTTAAACCCACTCAGGAAGAGAAGCTTCATGAAACTTACTACTTCAGTGGTAAGTAGATCCGGCATGGAACCATCGTTAGGGCTAGGATTTTTTTTTTCCCCTGGAAGTTCAACTGGAATTTACCATTCTATAAATCAAAATGATTTTTATTCCATGTCCTAAAATGGAATTAAAAAGTATTTTTGCTTTAAATCCAAAAAAGGACCCACCATGAGTTCCTCTGAACAGAATAGAATATTGGAGTTGGAGGGTACCTTGGAGGTCTTCTAGTCCAACCCCTACTCAGGCAGGAAACCCTATACCAGTGGTGGGGAACCTATGGCACACGTGCCGCAGCAGGCACGCAGAGCCCTCTCTGGTGGCACACGAGACAAGCCGTCCCAACATCGCCCCAAAGCTGAGCATGCTCAGAAAGGAGTAGCGGCGCCAGGTGATGACATCATGAGCCATGACTCATTAGCCATGGCTCATCCAGGAACTCTGTGTCTAAAAGGTGAGCCATCACTGCCCTATACTGTTTCAGGCAAATGGTTGTCCAATCTCTTCTTTAAAACATCCAGTGTTGGAGCATTCACAGCCTCTGGAGGCAAGTCGTTCCACTGATTAGTTGTTCTAACTGTCAGGAAATTTCTCCTTAATTCTAAGTTGCTTCTCTCCTTGATAAAGTTTCCATCCATCCTCTACTACAGACAAAGAAGAGAGTAGCAAACGAAGCAATGTTGTCATCCCATATGTTGCTGGAATGTCTGAAAAGATCAGGAGGATTTTCAGCCAACCCCCCATACTTGCACACTTCAAGCCCAAGAAAACACGAAGACAGAAACTTGTCCACCCCAAGGATAAAACACCTAGACACAAACTGAGCAATGTGGTATATCCAGTACAGTGCAGTGAGACGTGTGCAGTTCTGTACATTGGGGAAACAAAACCACCACTTCACAAGCGCATGGCACAACATAGGAGATCTAACTAACCCATCAGGACAAGATTCAGTGATCCATCTGCATTTGAAAAATAAGGGTCACTCTTTTGAAGTCCACATTCTAGATAGAGAGGATCGCTGGTGTTATGTATTGGCCTTGTATCTAGTGTATGTGTTTAATGGAAACTTTCTGAATCACTGGGCTAAAGTAGCTGAAGCCTTTAGGCCTCCAGACAGGATGTTTGTGATTCCGGGTATTGCCCAGGAAAACCTTAATTGCCTTTTGGCTGCCGCCTAGTGGCTGAACTGTATATAAGCATGCATGTTGCACAGGCAAACACCAGTTGAGAGAACCTGCTGTAAGGTGATGACTGTTGCTGTAATGATAGTGACTTGTAAATAAATGGTTCCTGTTTGACCTACACCGTCTCCTTCTATGTCTGCGGAACTCAGTGCGCAACAGCTGGTTTGAAAGAGTGGTAACAGAGGCCATTTATGTTAAGATTGAGCAGTCTTCAACAGAGGAGGAGGGATAAGACACCGCCTATCCCCAATTTACAATGCAGTCCTTTTGATTGTTCCAAGAAGATTTCTCACCTCTGATTCAGGTGACCCTGAGGTCACAGATAAAACCCTAGGTAACCACAACGGCTCTCAAAGAGTGTTAAGATCAGTTGACTGCAAAGAAAACACAAACTTTCCCTCCCCACCCCCAACTAATCTGAGCTATCAATAACTGCCCTTCCATCTCCCACACCATCCAGTACAAATGATGAAGCTTCCAGGATAGGAAGCGAAATGTCTTTTTCTTCCAAAAAATCATCAGTCCAGTTGCCTTTTCGAAAATAAAAACCACTTTTGATAGGATATTGTATTGTTTTCATAGCGAAATACTCAGATCATGGCAAAAGACATTATAACCATTCTGTTGTGATATATAAGCTTAATTATGACTCATCAGCAACCCTGAAGAAAGAATGGACTGTCTGATGCTAAATCTGAATATATTTCCGTGCCAGTTTAGACTTCAGAAAAATATGTGCCATTCCCATGAAACCTGCGGTGAATTCTGAAGAAGGAAGTCCTTTTGTGTCACAGAAGACTTCAAACTAGGCCCAGTGCTGGGAGACGGTTGAGGCAATGGAGGAAAGTGGATTTGCTGAATGATGTGTGATTTGCTTAACAACCACAGTAAGGAAGGTCGTAAAATCAGGCACAGAATCAAAATCGGAATTTATTTTGCCAAGTGTGTCTGGACACACAAAGAATTTGCCTCCCGCGTACATGCTCTATACCTACATACATACAACAAACAAACTGTGATTACAATCAAAGGTACATTCATAATATCATTTGTATATATAAGCATAAGATACATTCATAGTCATAAAGTACAGACATCTTGTCCAGTACGTATAAGCTACAATCGACAAACTGCCATCTTAATCATGAATGCAATTCACAATCCTAAGTACAATGACTGCATCAAGTAACAACAGAACATCTGGCCCTAATTGTGGTTGTTCGTCAAGGGTTACCTGTACTAGAAATCCACACAGATTTGGGGAATTGTCTTTCCCATGTATTGGCAATGCAGTGAGCCAGGACAAGGCCTTCCCTTCATATTTGTATCTGGCACACAAGGGGTGGAGCTTGCCCTGCAACATCACAACGGGTGTTTCGTCCTTCGTAGCTTCCATATCCTTTTGTAGGCGCCATGGTCCTATAGCGCTCCAGCAGGTAGAAAAATGTGTCCGTGTTTGGTGGGGTTTCTTTGTACGCTTCCCCTCCTTCCTCCTAACTGCCTGACCGTTTCTGCTTTTTGCCTTTTATCAAATTTGCTCTGCTGTAAATGTGACATTCCGCTGTAGTTAGGAACAGCGCTCCAGCTGAATGGTCGTGTCTGCTCCGGATTCTTCCATTCGTTCTGCCAAGCTGTGTTGTTTGCTGCTGTGGGTGGGGGAGGTGTGGGTTTTATGGGATTTTTAAAAAATTTATTATGTGGTGGATTATTTCAACATGGACAGCCTCCCAGAAGGGCAAAGTGCTGGGAGCACACAAACACCCCGATTGAAAATGTTCTCACGGAATCAGTGGAGGGCGTGGGCCTCGCTGAATTGGTTAGCTCCAAGATAGAAGTCCTCTAACTTCCCCCTTGGATGCAGCAACGACTGGGGTATTTTCTGAAACTCAAGAAATACGCTTTGAATCCAAATCCTTTTCTCCCTTGTTCTTCTCCAGTAGCTGGGACTCACTGATGGTCTCCCAGTGTGGAGACTCTAATTCCCAATGATAGGCCTATCACCTTAAGGTTGTCTAATACTTGATTTACGAACCACAATCGAGCCTGAAATTTCTGTTGTTAAGTGAGACATTTGTTGAGTTTTGCCCCATTTTATGACTTCTTCTGTCCCTGTGGTTAAGTCAGGGATTCCCAACCTTGTCGACTTTAAGGCTGGCGGACTTCAACTTCCAGAATTCCCTAAGCCAAAGATATTGAAGGAGGAGAAAAAGGAGAGGAAAGGTAGCTACAACTGGCCTTACACCAACATGATTTTCTATTCTCTGTAGCTTCCTAGGGTTTTTTTCCCCCAAAAAAACTGTCGAGTTTATGCCATCCCCGCACCCAATTTCATACATTGCCTTTGGTCCTTTAGGCCAAGGTTTTCAAACTGTGGCCCATGGACCCCGTGGGGGTCCCTGGCAAGTTGTCAGGGGGTCTGCAGACAGTCAAAAAAAAATTCCCAAAAAAGTCCTATTCACCAATTGTCGATTGGTAGTGCGTTGACTCTGTGGGAATGGGGTCCGCCACGTAGCAACAACACCTTTTTGGGGTCCGCAGCTTGAAAAGGCTTGACAACCTCTGCTCTAAACTCCTCACCTCTCTTCTTGAGGATTTCATCCCCTCCGTGCAACCACGAGGCCCAGCACGGAATCCATTCCAATCAAAGCACCAAGAGCTTGGTCCGGCTCCATGGTCCTCCTGCATTTGTCGACTCGGACACCGTCCGCTTCTCGCTTGCTGACGAGACGTGCTTTCTATACAGGTTCCTGCAGGCGCAGAAATTCCATTTATATATTCCAAAGGTGAATCGAGTAGAAATGGCCACATCCGAAACGACAAACATTAGAAGGCCAGTCCGTTTGATTAACATAATTTGTTCCTCTGAATTTATTGTTGTTGCTGTTGTTTTAGCCTCCCGTTCCCTCACTTTTACTTTCCCTCTGTTTTAAGAGGGCACCAGGGGGAGTGGGAGAGGAGGTTGTTGAGAAAGGGATGGCCAAATCTCTTTTGACATGAAACACTAATGTGTTCTCTGCCGTGACCTTCTAGAGGCGTTTTGCCTCCTCACCTTTCTCTTCGTGGCTCCGTGGAGAATAAAAATCCTCTCCAGCAGCATCGGCCATTGGTCAGCGGCAAATCTCTTCTGGCCCTCCTCCAAGCCCCCCTGGGCTTCTGAGCAAATAAAAGGGTCCATTTAAATTTACCACTAAGCAAAGTGGGAGCTGGGGAGGGGGGGAGGGTGGAAGATGGAAGGAAATATGTAAAATGTCAGCGTCTGACGGGCAGAAAATTAGAATTCATTCCCCTGGGAATTAAATGGACTTTTCTGCTTCTAGTCACTAACTGCGACAAGGTTAACATTTCTCAGCTTAATGACTAAGGACATTAGCCGTGCATGTGAATAAGGAATAAAATGAGGAGGGGGTATTTGGTTAAGTGTTCGGTGATGAAGGTGACAGCAAAACCAGGCTAATTTCAGGCCACTGGAACCGTCTCTTACAGAGGGACCAGGCTTAGGATTGAATTTGGAGGACATCAGTGATCAATCAGAGTGGTTCAGCTATGACGGGGATGGGCAACCATGGCCCCGTTATG
>JANHFO010005346.1:58881-74142 GCA_032468095.1 Pareas carinatus
GTGGGGTTGCTGGGGGATGCAGAGGCATTGCCAGGGTATGTGTGTGTGTTGCAGTGTTGACACTTATGATACATAAGTGGTTTTTGGGTTGTGGTTTGGGCACTCGGTCTCTAAAAGGTTCGCCATCACTGTCCTAGAGTCTCAACATCTTCTTTAAATCATGGTGACCAAAACTGGATGCCGTATTCCAAGTGCAGTCTTACCAAGGCATTATAAAGTGGTATTAACACTTCATGTTAATGAGGTTAATGTTGAAGTTAATTATCCACTAACGGCTACCGTTCATACATATAGCAATTATGACATGCTATGTACTTACATGTATATGCTGTGTCTATTCACATTTAGCATGTCAGACAGATTGTAGACATGGGTAAATACATGGATTTTACATGAGATTTGAGCAATGGCTATTTGTTGAGACAAGCTAACAGGTGTTTTCAGATGTGCTAAAGATGCAAAACAGCAAGATACTATGCTCAGCAGTTGCATCCAAAATAGCTCATTTCTTGCTGATCTTTGCAGAGAGCTTTTGTTGATCTATGCACTCTCTTTTTTGCACATTGCAAGTCAAATTATTTTTCATCCTCATACTTCTAAAAATAGCCTAAAAAGCAGAACACAGTCCATTCCATTGACAGATGGTACAACACAGTGATTGTACTGAACGTTCAGAAACATTAATATTACGCAGACAAAATGGAAGAATGTGATTATAATTGTAAGGCTTAGTAGTACAGTTACATAAAAAAAGAATTAGATAAAAGAACAATGAACCAAAGGCTTCCTTAACTTTGCTCAGCATTATTCAAGATATAAAAGGTAGCATCCATCACATGAGAGACAGGTTAGCTTTTGATCTGTTTGATACTCAGAAAGGAGTTTTATCTTTTCTGCAAACAGTTTTGATATTCAGAGTCTTATATCAAATCTAGCTCACATGGTATTAATGCAAAACAGCGTAGGATGAGAAACTGTAAGCATTGGCTTTATGGTTTTATTTAAAAAGTTATGTGGCATTTTGTTTAATGAAATATAGACCTGATTTCAGTGCATCGTAATTTATACAATAGCAGCTGTGGGACACTGTTCTGGCTCCTGTAGCATTCACAAAGTCCACAGAAGCTATGAAATGGAGAGTTATTGGGCTACTAGGTGACAAATTAGTCTTGCAAAGCCAGAAAATAAATCACTTGGTATCGCCTGAGGTTCCTTCAATCCGTAGCAAAGGTTTTATCTAGAAATGTAAGAACTCAAAAAATAAATAAACAGCAAAAGGACAATTGCCATTGATAAGCAATGGAGACACATGTCATCACACTTTAGAATCACATTATTAGCAACAGAAATTCCCCTCCAAGTTGTGATAATAAGTCGAGAACTATCTATAGGTATAAAATAATCTTCCCAAAATTAGCTACTGAGAAGAAAATGGCAGACGAAAAAAATCACTCTCTTCATCCTATGTGATCCTGTTTATATTCATTTGCTGAAAGTAACCTCAGAAGTATATGAAAGTGTTTTTTTCTTCCTTTCAATGGTGTCCAATTCTCAGGAACTGCCTAGAATTTTCTTGGCAAGGTTTTCCCGAAGTGGTTTGCCACTGTCTCCTTCCTTGGGTGGAGAGAGAGTGACTGGCACAAGGCTCATCTTGGTTATACACCTGAGCCAAATAACCAGAACAGGTTTCCTTGAGGTACCTTTCATATTTTAAGGTTACAGGCTCTCTTCTCAAATTTCAAGTCAAATTTCTCATGCAGGTGACTTGTGGTCTCATTAGTTTTAGTATCAAAATTGAGCCAGATAGCTCTGTTTTTTGCTTACATCACGTATGCCAAAAGAAACAGACTCACCTGGCAGATGAAAGCAAATGCTTGTCTACCAACCCACTTGGAACAATGGCGGAATCTCATAATCAACTCATTAATGAAATTTAATCCCAGAGAGGTTGCACTGTATGCGTAGAACTTCTGTAGTATTGCTACAGCCTGCAAAAATACCAAAAGTCAAGCAGAGGCAGTGACAGCAATGTTACAAAATGCCATTCCCATAGGAAGCATCACTCATTACACATTTGTTTCCCCATGAATCTCTATAAACAAATCTGTTTATCATGAAATTTGAGAAAAAGTATTGAAAGAGATTTCCAATATTTCAAAATAGACTTGCTAAACCAAATAAATTTATCACGTAGAACAAAAGGAGATAAAAGTTGCTGCTTTACCAATTTGAAGGAGATCCACCTGACTTCGGAAACTTTATCTGAACAGAGTGTTAGCGAAATATGTCTTAAGTGGTCATACACATCATTGGGATTATAAAGTTCAAGTATCAGAATGAGTTGCCTAAAAAAAAAGAAAAAAATAATTATATATGTTCTAGCTTTTAGCTGAAAATATAGATAAGTCTGGAAAATAACACTTTTAGGGAATATCATTAGGAACTCAGCACTTTGCAGTGGATTCTTCCATACTCTCTGCTTAAAGAATCATTTACAGATCAGTTATGATCTGCAAGCTGCCCAGAGTTGCCTTGTCAGTAAGATGGGCAGTATATATATTTAACGAATGAATAAATACATAAACAATTTTAAGATCCTTCAGGTTCTTGCATCATATTCTCCTTACTGCTGGTTATACTTTTTTTTTAATTTTTAATTTTTCACTGGTGAAATACCTGCAACTCAAAAAACCAAGCTTTATCAACTCTTCAATGGAAGGTGCCAACACTGAGCATTCATTGCTATTGCAAGAAATATAAGGCCATGCTTGTGCCATACGGGCAACTACTAATAAATACATTTACCCAGTAACTGACTGGATGGAGTAACTTGAGAAACTAATGGGATAGTGCAACTGACATAAAAGAAAATGTTACAAGGTTTTGCCACTAGATGTCAGCAATGTTACACTATTTTTCAGCATCAGAATAGTACTATTCATTTGCAGTTGACACAAAATTAACCAAATTATGTAACAGTGGCTCCAAAGTACTGGAACAAAAGGAAGATACTTGTTTCAGTTACAAAATCTGAATTGTTTACCTTCACACAATGGAATTCAACGGAAACTTTCTGTTGTTTTTTCTTTGAATTTTGCTTACATTACAACAAATAATTCCTCAAATACAAAAAAAATGAGGAAATAAACTTTGTCGTTGTTGCTGTAATTTATTAGACTGCTCCATCTTGTGATTTTGGGCAGTAAACAATAACTTAGTGTTGACTTATCAATGGAGGCTATTCCAGAAGCCGGGAGTCACTCTGAGAACAGAACACATCCAGGCACCTCACATCCCACCCCCATACAGGAAATGCGACATTATCAGCGGTATCTTCTGTAAAATGCACTTTGAGGGAGTTAAATCTAGTTGGTTGGGTCCTGAAGGTTAAGCCAGCACTTTTAATTGCATCTGGAAAATTACTAAAGGCCTGAACATTAGCAATGCAATCATAGTGCTGAGCACATACTAACATGCAGAGGCATTGCATTCTAGAGAAATTGTAGGCCCTGACAAACTGTGACCAATGCCATTTCAGTCCCAAGCTCAGGTTGGAACTCTGAAAAGGGTGCAAGCAGTTTGCTTCCCCCAGGACACTGTTTTAATTTTGTCTTTTATACATCAAAGTAATGGCCGTTCATTAAAAAACCTATGGAAAAATTGAAGGAATCTTAACTTACTCTGCAAGTTCATAACGAAATCTCCAATTTCTGCTATTATCAGTTACCACAAATTCTTGAAGCTGATAAAGGTATTCACGTCTTTTTTCAGCATGAAGCAACTAAAAACAATAAAAACAATGTCTGACAATTGGTTTTTCTTTTGTTTGAAGACACGTGCATGTCTGGAGTTCATTTAGCATCTGTGAAAGATTAAAGACTTATTTCATAGCAAGACTTCATTCACAGTACTGTAGTAGAGTAGATACAGAGATAGGGACAGTATATCTTGTACCATCCATTTTCATAGTACTGTAAAGAATATCCTAAATGTATGCATGTACTCAAAGTAAACAAACATGCAAAAAGCAATTTCTGTACTGTAATTAAAGCTTCGGTTAAAAATCAGAACGCACATTAAGGGTCGCAATCAGTTTCTCAAGCAGAATGAAATTGCATTTTAAAAAATCCAAAAAAATCATTGTTTATATTTCTGAATTTTCATGTTTTAATTAATTTGATTGATTACTTGATATTCATTTTTCTAAACTTTCCCACTGCCAGGGCATTTTATAATGAAACACATTAAAAAATACAATGTGAATAAAACGAAATCAAAGCAAACAAAATGAAAATGAAAACTTGTTATGAATTACAAAGCAGCAAAGCAATCATTTAAAAACTAAAACAATATGAATTAAAATACAATTTAAAAATACAATTTAAAAAATCCGGGAAAATGGAGAAGTGTCTCTGCTTGGCCTAAGATGATGCTAATGTGGGTGCCAGTTGAGTCCCTCGAGGCAGGTAATTCCACCATAAGATGGCTACCAAAAACATGTCTATATGGGACAGGGGATCCTTAAACAAGCATAAAATCCAGGTGGATAAATGTGGGAGGAAATGCTCCTTCAGCTAACCTGATCTCAAGCCATTTAGAGCTTTAAAGATCAAAGCCAACACTTTAAAGTGGATCTGAAAATGGATCAGCAAAGAACTGATACTACAGGTAGCCTTTGGATTACAATCGTTCATTCAGTGACCATTCAAACTTATGACGGTGCTGAACAAATAGTATTTAACAAATTCCTGCAGTCACCTAATCATGATTTTTGCACACCCTGTTGGCTTTGCACAAGCAGTCAATAGGAAAGCAAGCAGGAAATTAGAAGTTCGAGGATCCTTGTTTAAGGATCCATGCTGTTCTAATTTAACGACCTTCAACTTTACTATTCTGCTAAAGTATCAAGGGCCGTGGAGCAACTGGAATTGCCATCAACCAAGTCAGAGGTTTTCAATCTTTTTCAAGCTGTGGACCCCAAAACATGTCATTGCTCCATAGCGGACCCCATTCTCACAAATTCAACTAATTACTAATCAACAATTCATGTATATGACTTTTTCCACATTTTTCTTCACCTGGCTGCGAATCCCCTGGCAACTTGGGGATCCACAGACCGCAGGTTGAAAATCTCTGAACTAAGTGATCTGGTCAGATCAGGTCATGCTTTACGACTGTGTCATTTACCAAATGACAATTCTGGTCATGACTGCTGTTGTAAGTCAAGGACTACCTGTGTAAGTTTGCATCAGCAAATCCAGCGAACATTCCTATTTCGAACTGAGGTTTCCAAACCATTTTCAAAGGCAACCCCGTGTTCAGCAACTGTGATAATCTAGCCGGGAAATTGCCAGAGCATGAATGACTGCTGTGAGGCTCTCTCTAAATTTCACAAGAGAGACGTAAGTAAAACGGAACCAATGTGAATAAGCCTACTTAGAACTATCCCTACCTTTAAAAAATCATACAGGTGTTTGAGGATTCCAATCCGCACTTCATCTAGATCTTTTAAGAAACCATTGAAAATGGGCACCAAATCGGCTGCTGTTAGCTGATCTCCCAGAATTACAGCCAGCTCATGAATGGAAAAAGCAAGTGTACGACGGACTTTCCACTGAAAATAGTTCACAGAAATGAGCGACATTACAGAACACAGTCGAGTGAGTACAATATTAAAAGAATATTTAAACAAGGAAAGCCTAATTTAAGCAAATTCACAGTGCAACCTAATTGCCAATATATCTTTTCTCTTAGTACTAGGACCAAAGATAGTTCAATGACACTGAATAGTGGACAATTTCAGACTAGAAAGAAGACTGAAATCCTGATAACTGAACAAAATTGTTGCAAAATGGATTCTGATCATTTAAAAAAACCCAGAAAAGATAGAAAATATCTACCAGCATTACTCTGCTTGCCTGATGAGGAAGCAGACATCTTTGTTAGCTGTAACTATCCAGTATTAGTATTTCTGATGGGATAGATGTACCTAAAATTTGTGTGTGCGTGTGGGGGGAGCTCATGTAGAACTTCGAAAATGCAACATGGACACTCTGACACAATGGCTATTCATGATGGGCATGATGTGTCAGAAAACACCCACTGACTGGAAAGTAAAAGTTTTACTTCTGCTATAAGATGTAACCTCCACCCCATCCCTGATGGTTATCTTTTTTTCTGGGCAGATGTGATTTTTTCTTATGATATACTCTTTATAGAGGTTTCGATCCAAAAATTAACTATTTAGAGGAGAATATGTATAGCTCTGGGTTGAACTTTGGAGTTCTTGGTGCTCACTTTGGTTTGATCTTGCAGACATTTCATTACCCAATAGGGTAATATCATCAATGCCAGGCACTGATGAGGTTACCTAATTGAGCAATGAAACATCCACAAGAAAAGTCTCAAGTTCAGAGAGCACCAAGGGGTCCATAATTAAGTATTTCCCTGAAACCTGGAAAAATATGGGCTTGGTTAATTTTTTTTATTATATAAATTATCATTCCAAGTAGGTAGGCTATCTTTCTCCCATTAATCTGATTTACTATAGCTCTCTTTAGTCCTTTCAGATGAGAGAAAGCCATTTATGCACAATATAAAAGTATATGAGTCAGCATCTAAGTACAGGACCCTTTACTCCAGCAATCTGTTCTCACAGACACCAACCCGCTACAGATGGCATTCAGAAGCAGCCACGCTGCCATCAGGGCTAATATAAACCTTCCAAAAAACATATAAGAAAACAAGGCATCAATTTTCTGAAGTATCTACTTCCTTACCTAAGGGCTTTTACTTATTAAGGGATTATCGTAAACAAAGCAGGACAGATTAATAATAAATACTGCATGCTTCTCACACATTTATATGCATAGCTTAAACAATGCAAAGCAATACTGGTTGCTTCGTATTTTACCTGTACATCTGATGCTAAAGTTTCATAGGTGTCCTTCAAACAATGCCAATTTTGCCTGCCAAGTGTTAAGGCCACACCAGGAAGACTGTATGCACAATGTTTTGCAATTTCGGTATCAACTGTCTGTGCTCGAGCAGGGTCTGTCATAGATAAATATTGCTCCAACAAAGGCTGAGGTATAATGTCCTGAAAATAAAAAAGAATACTAAATTATTGATAAGAATAAATTAAACAAGAGTCAGGATATACTACTGTTAAAAGACATCTGTTTGTTCAGTATAGCATTCTATCTCTTCCTCCAGATGGCAACTACATAATGCCAGTGTAGAAATATACAATGGGAGAAACACAATCAGTTCTATGATAGGGAACAGTCAGCTTTCTGCATTAAGTCGCATATACTAAATGTCACAGCAGTCTGCCAAGGCCAATGAACTACATAAATGGAACTGAAAATAAGTTACAAACCAGAAACAGACACATTTTGTGTATGTAGCATTATATACATGTTACAACAATGATGGCAGAGGATCAACCTTTGATATCTGGGTGTTTAGTTGGTATTTTAACATTAGTTACAAAATATAGTTATTACAGTCTGAAATCGGGATAAGAAATCAATGTATTTCACAAGTAACAAATAACTCTCCAAGCCAAGCTATGTTTATTTTTTTATGATAAAATCCCAAACTGAAAAAAAATTCCAAACAGGATGAGTGAAATATTTAATCTGGGTAAACATCTAGATTAAGTATAGTATTTTTTTGTAATACAAGGAGACAAGAAGTATGAATTGGACGCAGATTCAAAATAATGCATGGTGCCAGGTTTCAAAATACTGTTTTATCAAGTTTAAATCTCTTAACATAGTAATTAAGACATGCTTCAGTCAGCACTCAAGTACAAGAGCTGGTTTAAGAATAGTTTTGTTTTCTTTTTCTAAAAAGTCTCAATTATGACCATGAATATCAGAAAAATTGGAAACCTGCAATTTTGATTTATCTTCTTCAAGACGTGGATCATTCTCTTGTTCCTCTAAAGCTTTGTTGACATCATTATGTTGTTCTTCAGACTTCTGAAAAGTGCATAATAACAAAATATACAACAGTGTTAAAATGTTATACAACTGAAATGTGACAGAAAATCTATTTTTAAGAAGTGAATTAATGTGGTAAAAAAAATCCAAAAGTATCACTGAATTATGTTGCTTCTACATTCCAGCTGAAACAGAACATTGGGTCAACTATTGAAAATCCAATCAACATTGGCTTCATTTGGCTTGGCACAAAAAACAGAAAATTTCAACCTTAATATTTATTCTTCTTCCATATCAGTGTGGGATTCCATTTTTAACATTTTTCTAATAATTTACTGAAAGTCTCTAAGTGGCCTATCTACAGATCCTCAAACTTCCTTTATGTAGAACTTTGCCAATCTAAGTATTTATAGGGAAAACTTCCAAAGTTCAGTAATGAAAAGTAGCCTTCAACTTGCAATCGCAATTGGAACTGGAATCTCGGTCATAGAGTGAAACAGTAGTTAAGCAGGAAGCCCACATGACTGCATCACTTAACAACCGCAACCCGGGCACTCTGAGTTGTGCTCATTAAGCTATCTCTTGGGTTGTTAACTGAAGTGAAATACATGCCTACTGATTTCAACTTCAACCTCCATGCACCAAAGGGAAATCCTCTGAAGGGCTGCAAGAACATAGTGCAGATCTTAGGAATCTGATCTCTGTTTCTATAGCCCATAAGAGGAGTTCCACTCCCCTCAGCAGGTACCTCTTTTACTCTCAAAGAGCTGTCTGCCTGGAGGGAATTTCAGCCACCCAGCAGGTGGCAACAGCTTGCAACCTTTTCTTCCAGCTTCCCCAATGACTTTCTGGGGAAGCCAGTAGAGAAGATTGCAAATGACTATCACATGTCCGCAGGGCACTGGAGTAATAAATGCAAAAGGGTTGTCAAACACCTAGATCATGATCATGTGACCATGGAGTTAGTGGTGCAACGTTTTTGAATGGCTGATGGTGCTTTTCCAGCTGTAAATTGAGGGCTATCTGTAGATGGCATTTAGGTTATCTTTAACTTATGTCTAATTGAGTGAGTGAACTTTTCAAGTTGCATTTGTTTCCTAATGTAATTTTAATTAGAATTTAGAATTTATTTATTGGCCAAGTGTGTCTGGACACACAAAGAATTTGTTTCCAGTGTACATGCTCAACATTTACATACAGGCTACAATTGACATACTGTGAATACAATCATAAGGCTATAATAGACAATGATTATGATCCTAAGATACATTCATTTTCATAAAGTACATTCATCATGTTGTGTACATATTAGGTGCATTCATAATCATAAAGTATATTAATCATGTTATGAAGTACTATCATCATGTTATGAAGTACAATCATCATGTCACAAAGCATTTAAATCCAATTCCCTAAAGGGTACCTGGCTAAAATTTAAGTTATGGAAAATGATTGATGGACAGTTGACCATCACCTGCCCTTCCCCACAACACATATTTACCATATTTACTATAGTTGGATCAGGTAGCTTAATCACATCAGCCAGACTTGGCAACGAAGATAGGATATTCTCATCTGCTTTTTTGGAAGTACAGACCAAATTTGGGGTGTCTTCATGGTAGGCATCATTAACTTCCACATTCTGCTTGCTGTCACAGCTACTGATAGAATCAAGATGGGCGGCTCTGAGTGCAGCAGACAGTACTTGAACCTGAGCTAATTGAATGGAATAAATCCCATTAAGTTTTCAAATACCTCATTTTTCAAAATATTTAAAACATATAAAGACTTTCAATAAAATAGCTTTAAATAACGAATGAAAATATTTTATACACTGGTTCTTAAATCAGTGAAAGTAAATGTATTTATGGCTGTGTGGAATGTTCAGATTCAGAAATGTTTATAAAGACAGGATAACCTTGGAAGTCAGATATAAATATTTCATGAAGGTTCTACACATAAGACAAAATTATCTTAAACTCAGAGGTCTACAAGGGAAGTCACAGACTAAAAATGACGTTCCAAGCACCCTTACTATTTAATATTTAATATTAAGTGAGATTGCCTGTTGAGTAAAAATACTTAGGATTGGTATTTAAAAATATTTGGAACTCAGAAGTTGATCTTATTTTGCTTAATGAAATGAATTATGCTAAAAATGATTGTGTTGAAGAAGTCTGGAGCTATTGTAGGTAACTGAGGAGAAAACAAGTGGCATTGATGCTCACTTCAATGAAAACACACGTCTCCAATGTAAGTCATAATATATAAAAATTACACTCGGGCAACAGAAGAATCCCAATTTTTTTTCCCCATTCAATAAGATCAGGCAGAATGGAGATGCTATGGATCCCATCAATAAGCGTGTGTCATTGGTGGGTGCTAGGAAGTATGACTTCTCTGTCATATGGAACAGCCCCCTTCAAAGACAACAGTTCCAATCCTGTTGGCCTTTTGGAAGGTCATGAAGACCTGGCTATTCTCCCAAGTTCTGGAGTTAGGTTATTAATAGAACTCCAAAATGACTTCAGGGTATGCTCATTAGGTTTTTATTGAATTTGTTTTCAGGACCTTAACCAGGTTGTTTTTTTAGTGGACTATGGATTTTTGTTTTTATTTCTGTTTTATCTTTGAGTATATTTGAAAAATGGACATTATCATTGGTAAGTTGGTATGACTGAGTGGCAGGTTATCTCTGGGAAGAATCGGGCTATATGTAGTCCTTGACTTAACTTATGACTAGTCATTTAACAAATGTTCAAAGTTACAACAGATTTGAAAAAAGGAACGTATGACCAAGCCTTGAAGTTATGACTGCCATTCTCCATGCTATAGTCACGTGACTGTATGCTTAGATGGTGCAAGCAATCAACTCCACTATTTAGCAAATTTAGCCAAATTATCCTTCATCTGCCTAATTTCTAAGTGAAGTCAGAGGTCTACTTTATCAGGGCTGTAGAGACACTCATGACTCTTTTCAACCATTCTCTGCCCTCTGCTAGAGTCTCACTATCCTCTTTCTGGACCACTCTCTTAAAAATGAGAGCATCCATCAGTTCCTCATACTTGAATCCATACAATAGTTGGAATACAAGCCCTATTCTTCTGCAGAAGCGAATACAGTGATTGGAGGTAAGAAAATTAACAGTTCACTACCATGTAGCAAGGGGTGCAGTGGCTCAGCGGATAAAGACACTGAGCTTGTCGATTGGATGGTCGGCAGATCGAATCCCTAGTGCAGCGTAATGGAGTGAGCTCTTGTTACTCGCCCCAGCTTCTGCCAACCTAGCAGTTCGAAAGCATGGAAAAATGCAAGTAGAAAAATAGGGGCCACTTCGGTGTGAAGGTAACAGTGCTCCGTGCGCCTTAGGTGTTCAGTCGTGCCAGCCATATGATCATGGGGACATCTTCGGACAGTGCTGGCTCTTCAGCTTAGAAACGGAGATGAGGACTGCCCCTAGAGTTGGTTACAACTAGCATACATGTGCAGGGGGAACCTTTATCTTTTTACCATGTAGCAAGCCATATTTAACTCAGCAAACTGACACGTCAATGAAAGGCTGAGGTAACTTAGAATAGAATGTGGGATGGATGCTAATAAAGGATGAAAGGACAAGCTGTACACATCTCTGTTGGAAGATCCACAGTTTTGTGCATGCAAGTATCACCTAGGCAGTGTTCTTGTCCTCCCCAAACTCTTGATATCTCCCAGTTAGGGTGTGAAAATATAAGAAATGTATATACTCGCATAAATCCATCAGAGGGAAACGACACTTTATTATAACAAGTGTAAAAAGCCTTTTTAATGCTATTTCTATATTTTAAATTACTTTAATCTATGGTTTCTCTCATGGTCAAAATTCCCTGCAATCCCACAAACAAGACTTTTGGAGAACAAGCTACTATGTTTCCCTGAAAATAAGATCGGGTCTTATATTATTTTTTCCTCCAAAAGACGCATTGGGGCTTATTTTCCAATTATGTCTTATTTTCGGAGAAATACTGTACTCAATGTGTCTGTCTGATGATCTTAACTGGGGCTTATTTTGGGGGGGGGGTGAGGCTTACATTACAAACACCCTGAAACATCATGCTAGGGCTCATTTTCCAGTTAGGTCTTGTTTTAGGGAAAGCAGGGTATATGCCACGGTGAATAACGGTGGGAAGAAGTGCAGGCAGAAATGTGTAAAAGAGAAATATTACGGTCTTATTTACTTATTTATTTATTTTATTTATTTATTATCTAGACTTATATACCGCTTTAGTGCTTTACAGCACTCTCTAAGCGGTTTACACAGTCAGCATATTGCCCCCAAAAATATGGGTCCTCATTTGACCAACCTCGGAAGGATGGAAGGTGGAACTGCTGAACTTTTAATGGCTAATGGCAGATGGCAGTCAGCAGAAATAGCCTGCAGTGCTGCTTTTAACCACTGCCCCATCCTGGCTCAATATTATCAAATGGATGGATATTAAACAACAAATAGTAAGAAATTGCTATGCATGAATTACAGAGCATTTGACATAATACAAACTCATCTAGTGTTTGTTTTGGAGAGATGAAACTTTTAAATACTCTAGCAAAGCCACACAAAATAAACAGCTCTATTGGGAGATGAAGATGGAAAAAGTCCACATCCTGTAATTTTCTGAAGCAAGCTACAGAGACCAACAACTATCTCTAAAGTATTCCTTGAATTGTGACATGTCAGGAAGTGACTATAAGCGCAGAGGAAGTCTGAAGCATATTGCAGTGAACTGAATATGTGCTGTTTCAGGGCATAAATACTGCAGAAATAGATGGAATACAACTCCCTCTGCAATACTCCTATCCTATAAGCACAAGAGAGATATAAAGCAGAACCATGTGAAGGTTATGATATCAGGTAAGAATTTTTATCTGAGCTGGATTCAATTGTCAAAAAAGTTAAGACTCGGTCTATGAGTTAGATATTTTTTTCATCTTGGCTTTTGTAGATGATTTTTATTTTGGTTATTGCTGCCAGGCATTTCAGTTTCATTACTCTCAACCTTTTGGATAAGATCAAGTGTAGTTTCATCACTAAGAATATCCTCTGCTGAAATGAACAAAAAGCTTGCATTATTATAGAAAAATTAGAGGGAAGGATTATCAAACAGAAGCTCAGCATGCAACTGTTCTTTTTCCTAAATAGACCGAAATGCTTGATAAGTGTTTGTTAATTAAAGGTAATTTGGGGGTGGGTGGGTTAGAAACACATTAGGAGAAAATTACACTGATCAGTGTAATGGTAGCCTCAAAATAAGCCTGAATCAAACGTTTTAGCAAATGGTATGCATTTTATTGTGCCTTAACCCAAAATACAAAGAAAACATCTGCTTCTAAAGAGGAGAATGCTATATCCTGAAAGAACACAAGATTGAGAAGACACTATATAGAAAAGAATTAAATGTTTATCAAGGGAAAGTTGCTTTCAATACACACATTAAAAGAAATACTTGGTCCATGCTTAGCTTTGATCTGGTGATTCAGTTCAAAATGATAGATTAATTGATAAAAGCTCATAGGAGATGAATTATTTTTTTTAAAAAAACTAAATTTCTCCTTACACTTTAATCTTTGTGCTCTTCTTCATAGGCCTTGTATAAATGAACACACACAAACAAATACGTAAACAAGCGAATAGGACCTGGTGGAATCAAAAAGGATTGTTTTGGGGTCGCATTCTCAGTCCTAGAACACACATCAGCTAACCCTGCTATATATATCGTTGGAAACCTGAACAAAATGGTTGTTTTTAAATGGTCTGCATCCCTTCTGGCTTCTCTTACCATCTCTACAATTCAGACTTGTTTGCTTTAAGAGGAGACATGAGTATTTATTTGTTTGCTTGTTTGCTTGTTTGTTTATTAGGAGTGAGCAATCTGAACATCGATGTCACCTTTTCCCTACAATGATCAAATTTAAATTCGGTGGCTGATTTGTTTCAGTCCTGAAGCATAAGGAAATGGATTCCTTCCTTTCACTTACTTATGTATGTATTTAAACACCTCTGTTCTTCCTTTATAAATGCTTTTCTCCTTCTCTCTTATTTTTTTTGCCTAGTTTAGATTTTTAGAAAGATCCCTACGGTGAAATAAGTCCGTTAGATTCACATTAATAGGCCACTGAAAGCACAACACACAGACAGAAAAGACAAATGGGATACATTTAAGCTGAAGTTGGACAGTTTGAAGAGATGGATAGCTCTGGTGTAAAGTGGGAGAGCAGAATCTTTTCTATTAGCTAAAAGGAGCACAACTATTCCTTCTATGGTTTAAAAGATTGGACCTAAAACAACCACCCCTATCTCCAACTTTTTTTTTCTAACTTAGAAAAGTCAATTGCCAAGCACTACAAGAGTATAATGAGACTTGTGAATATGCTTATGTAAGCCGTACTGAAAAGGCTGAATCAAGACATTCTTTGGCTATGAAGCCAGGAAGTTTGCATCAATTTCTGTAGTTTATGGATACAATAGAAATTTGTAATTTTGAAGATAGTATTTTAATTCTGCTGGAGTAGAACATTATGCCGAGTTCTAAGTCTGTTCGTCCCAATTTACTTTGTCAAATCACTTGCAATCCCTTTGTACAAATTATTATGCAAGTGGAGAATGTGGATCTGGAAGTTCTTGCCTGAGCTATGATTCATTGTTGTATATGCATATTGAGATGGCTGATGGATTGTCCATTTCCACTGGCTTGACCTTTCTCTGCCATTTGAAAGTATTTTGGAAGAGATATCTGAGGGCAGGAAAGCTCATCTATCTTCTCCACTCTCCTTATATGTCCACCTTCCTTTCTTACATACCCTCAAAATTATCATATGCCAGGAACAATATCTAAATTGGGATAGAAATGACAAATGATAAGAATTTGTCAAAGTGAAAGTTTTTTCCAGTTCTACTTCTCTGTAAGAATGAAATCTTTGGCAAATGCTCAAGGACTCCATTATTGTTGACAACTCTGGGAACTGTAAGTTTGTTATTCCTATCAGTAATTAAGCCACAAGAGGGGGAAAATGCTACAATTTTTCAAAACCCACCCTTGAGGATTAAAACATGTTCAGAAGTCTCAATTACAAATTAAAGTGGGAACATGCTTAAATTCTAAACTCTGGAACATATAGGGTGCTAGAAACTGGGTCAACAATAACTTTCCTTCCTTTGCCCCTTTCCTTCCTTCCTTTCTTCCTTCCTTCCTTCCGTTCTTCCTTCCTTCCTGCCTTCCTTCCTTCCTTCCTTCCTTCCTTCCTTCCTTCATTTCTTCCATCCCTCTATACCTCCCTCTC